>JAPDVR010000017.1:4485433-4617933 GCA_026230005.1 Gila orcuttii | reverse complement strand
TATCTGTCTGTCTGTGTATTTATTTATCTATCTATCTGTCTGTCTGTCTATCTATCTACTGTATCTGTCTGTCTATCTATCTATCTACCTATCTATCTATCTATCTATCTATCTATCTATCTATCTATCTATCTATCTATCTATCTATCTATCTATCTATCTATCTATCTATCTATCTATCTATCTATCTATCTATCTATCTGTCTGTCTGTCTGTCTGTCTGTTGATCTGTCTGTCTGTCTATCTGTCTCTCTGTCTGTCTGTCTGTTGATCGATCGATCTATGTGTCTGTCTGTCTGTCTGTCTATCTATCTGTCTCTGTTGATCTATCTATCTGTCTGTCTGTCTATCTATCTGTCTGTGTATCTATCTATCTATCTATCTATCTATCTATCTATCTATCTATCTATCTATCTATCTATCTATCTATCTATCTATCTATCTATCTGTCTGTCTGTCTGTCTGTCTGTCTGTCTGTCTGTTGATCTGTCTATCTATCTGTTGTACTTTTCCTATGAACCACCTAAGACCTACATCCCTTCAACCTTGAAATCTCTGTTTGAATGCACACATTTTCAACCACACAACACTTACATAACCTTCAATTCTCTTTTGAAACCTCCAGAGTATCAAACTACACAAAGGTTATGCAACCTTCAAAATAACCTTCAAAATGTTTCAAACTTTCCAGCAAGGCATTGCCAATCCAACATTTTGACAAACTTTCTTTTTGTAGTTATGAAACTAAGGTAATAGTGACTTTGTTTTAGTTGTAACAGAACACTGACTACTATTAGTATAGCAGAGCTGCTGTAATTTTAACAGAACATGGTGTTCATGTACAGTAGCTCATCTGGCAGAGCATGCTGCTAGCAACGCCAAGGCCATGGGTTCAGTTCCCACATACTGGCAAAATATACTATACCTTGAATTCACTGTAAGTTGCTTTGGATATGCCAAATGTACTGTATAACACATTGCTTATTTATTTAATCAAAGTCTTGTTTAGTCTACAGTTCAGCAAATGAGCTAATGTATCTGCAGAACGCTAGATCATAAAGAGCTTTTTTTTTTTTTTTTTGGTAATAAATATACCACTTGCCTTCTCCAAATGTATTTTTAAGAGAGACACAAGGGCCCTAATTGGGCTTTCGTTATATGCTTTATTTATGATGCATTACATGGCTGTAGCATCTAAAAGCTTTTAATTGCACCATGCGTCCAAAGCCTTGCTCCAGTGCTTCAAACTGCTCTTCAGAGCCACAGAGAGCATCATTTGTGTCTCATTAATTCTGTCTTTTGACTTTTTGTAACATCTAATGCAATTAACTGATTACATTGTATGAACCTTTATAAACAGAAATGCTTTCATAGAATAAACTAATAACTAATTTTCTTTTAAAATAAACCTGTTTAATTGCGTATTTGATGTGTGTATATGTGTGTGTGTGTGTGCTTGGGTTGGGGGTTGTTTAATACCAGTATTTATCTATGCATTTATTTGGGCAGCATGACATGGTCAACCTTTTAGTTTTTTGGTCCTGTGGTAGCCTGTTTGTCCACAAAACAAACTTTTTTAAGTGCAGACTTTTGCACTTAATTTGTAAAGAGCTTATTTTTTATCCAATGTTTTTTCTTTCAAGGTAACATAAAGCAAAATTGCAGAGACCGTCTCCCTGCAGCAACTTCAGATTAAATGTCTTGCTCAAGGGCACGATGGTGGACCTCCACTTTGAGGTTTCCTCTGCACCAAGGGTGAATTTAGTAAAGTATGTGTTTACACCACTACTGAAGCGTCTGTCTTTAGTTGGTCCAACAGACAAACTCTGAAATGTAGCTATTTTGGTCTGCTCTGGATGTTAATCTCACACTTTTTGACTTGTAATGAAGTGCACAAATTGCATGGACCGCTATTGTATTAACAGCACTATATTATTAAGTATTAAAAGTACAGACTTCATTCAGACTTTTTAATAGATAATATCATTTTTGTTCATTATTGTACATATATTTATGTTTGCAAATCTGCTTTGACAGATTATTAAGCATTCCAATTTGTGTTTGCCCTTCTACTTTGCATCTATTTGCATACTGAATTGTGATTGTTCTTGCATATATTTAACATTTATAGCTGTCTGTACACTGCGTGGTGACGGTGATGATTCTTTGTTCAAGAACACTCAACATTCAGAGTGCATTCAGAGCTCTTTTAGCTCTTGCAAACATTTAACGTGGAGTAGCACTGTCCCACAGCTTAGCTGTTACTGCTAACATCTGGTATTGACATTATCCCACTTTTAGCTTCTACTGTGAGCATGTTTCTGCTTCTTTCTGAAATACTTTCTTCTGGTCAAATTATAAAGTATGAATCAGGGGCCATTTACATGACTTTTCCCATTCATTTAGACGACAACTGCGTTTTGGGGGCCTGAAAATTTAAACTTTTCAAAACAGGTTTCATAGTGCAAGTTTTTGTAAACGATATTGTTATCGTCTCTGTGTAAACTTCAATAACGCAAATGTGTGAAAACTGTGACATCATGCATATTATGTGTTCAGTCTATAGGCATGCGCGAGTACTTGACAACCAAAACAATAATGGCGGACTACAGGACTGTGGTTGTGCTGGTCAAGATACTGAGTTTATTAACGCTTCTTTAGCAAAATGTAGATTTACTGCACCACTATAACTACGACCAGCGGAGACACATAATTTAGCCTACATACGTCACAACATCGCCAACTAATTATAATTCTGACCTCGCCAACTACTTGCCTCTTAGCATAATACAGCATTTTAGTTGTCATCTGTAAGCAAAATTTTTCAAAAACGCGAAGGAAAAGCTTTTCAGTTTTTGAAGCTACTTAAGTTATTTAGTCAAGATCATTGAGTGATTTTCCTTAGTCATTTGTTTTTTGATTATCATTAATGATAGACTGCAGCAGGTATATTAGGCTGCTGTCACTTCAGAGCTAATACACTCGTTTTCTTTCTCAACTGTGTACATTTAGTTAAGACATACTGTAACTTATATCATTGTTGTGTTAACGGACCCTCAGTGTTTGTGCTGTTCAGTAGTCCAAAACAGGGTTATTATAGTTAACTAAAACAAAACAAAAACACATACAAACACTTAAAATTACCATGAAATCAAAATTGATAATTAAAAAAAATGTTATGGAATATTGCAGCATTTATTATAAATGATGTATACACTATTTATTAATGTGTCATCGTAATCTTGAATCAAAATAACTTCCCCTTCCTCTTGCAGCGACATCTCTTCTCTGATGGCGTGTTTACTGGCGCGAGGGCGGGGCAACCTGTCACTCACAAATCGCCCTACATTTTTTCTTGTTCGAAAAGCCATTTCACAAGGATTTATGTCACAATAAGGAAGAAAAGCCTATTACAACTTTTATTTCAAGCTGATTTTAAAATACAATAAACCTTAACTAAATAAAATAAAATAAAATAAAATATAAAAAACCTTAAACCTTAAAAACCTTATTTTATTTCAGCTGGTGTTAGCTAAATGTTGCCAAGGCAAAATTTCCCATTTTCATTTAGTTTAACTTAATGTAGTAAAATAACAAAAACTAAAACTGAAATGTAAATAATAAAAACTATATAGACATACATACATATATATATATATATATATATATATATATATATATATATATATATATATATATATATATATATATATATATATATATAAAAAGATTAATATAATTATTGATGAATTAATTAATTATTTCATCATAAATTGATGAATTAATTAATAATACATCATAAAAAGAAAATAAATTAAAAGTGAATAATAAAGTTAATAAAAAATTACTTAAACTTGAATTAAAATGAAAATGGAAAATAAACAGGAAAAACTAATTAAAAAATGTGAATAAAAACTATAGTATTATCTCAATAATACTAAAATAATATTGGTCCAAACACAATTTTTACAGAACTGGGGGAAAAAAAGTCAGCACAAGAAATCCCTGCTGGAGTGATGAATGTAGCAGGGCTGACAAACCACCTGCGATGACCCGAAGTTCCCTCACCACAGAGCCTTGACAATGACAAACAGCAGGAGCTTAATCAGTGAGCAGCAACACACAACCACCACAGCCACCATGCCAAATACCTTCATCCAAGACACAGCTGAGCCATCCGCAGTAGCATAGTGGTGCCATGTAACCGGGAGAGAGCTCGTATAGCCGTGCTAGTGGAATACTGCAGCTGACCTCCATGCAACTTTGCTGGGAATGAATCCAAAAAGTAAATTTTATTAATGTGTGTGGAATGAAGTCCCGGGTATACTTCATTTTCTGCGTTCTGCTCCGTCTCGCACACAGTCGTGTCCACACAGCTTACAAAGTATACTCATCCATGGATGAGCGAGGATGGATGCGTTTGACACATGCACATTGCAATTGCTTCTTTAGACTCTACCAGACGTCAGAGGATGATTTAAGTTTGTAAAAATGCTGGGAGTGGGGTAAATTGAGCCAAAAGGCCTGGATTAAGTTGAGCCATGGCGTAACTCACCCCTTCTTATGATTAAGTGGTCATGAACTGCATTGTTTTATAATGTTTCCTGGGGTGCACTTATAATGTTAGTATGTATTTTAGATCAGATTGTCATAATTCAGAAATAAAAGGCATTTTTCCTAGCCTCTGATTTGAATGCTCTGTTTTAAGGAGTGTGTCTGTTTTGAGACTTCAGTGTAATCGCCCACTGCTTTAATTTGCTAACATCTTTGCATATGAAATAGCTAGTATTACAAGTGGAACTCTTTCTAAAACTTTTAGCACATTTTTACTATTACAGCTATCAAGGTTAACTAATCGTGAAAAGTGTTGATAATAGCATTATATTTAGATCTACAGCCTTATATTTAGATTGTGGCATGAAAGGTTTCAGTGATGAGTATTGTAGCCTATCACAGACATGTTGAGCGCATGAATGCAGTGATCTTGTCTAGGGCTGCACGATTTTGGGTAAATGCAGTGTTGGGAGTAACGCGTTACAAAAGTAATGCATTACAGTAACATATTACTTTTTGCTGTAACGCAGTAGTGTAAGGCATTACTAATCAATTTTCAGTAATATTTTACTATATTACATGTTCAGTTACGCTTGCATTACAACACACTTTTAGTTTTAATTGTAAAAAAAACAACAACAAAAAAACACCAAGACCGCGAGACATTAACGAATGAAAAATGCAAGTAGGCTAAATTACTTGTTCGTGGTCAGTCAATAGCCGCGTGTGGTGTCCAAGTCTGTAAATAAAGACTAAATGGCAGCGTCTGATATATTTTTTATAGCGATTTATTTTTTACAGGAGTGCCGTGAGGCATGATTTCGGCCTCTGTGCTCGCGCTGGCCAGTGGAAAAGTGGTTAATGGGTGAAGATGGCATGAAGAAGACATTCGCGAGATGGACGTATGCGCATTAGGATACTCCATTTGTTCTGTGTTTTCTTTCTTAACAGTTAGGCTATGTTTAGGTGGTATTTTTCTTGTTTTCATCACGCAATTATTTTTGATGCGGTGGTGACGCGTTCACGTAACATGATGTAGCCTAAGGAAAGCAACTAAAAGCTGTCACAAAGAACCGGCAAAAGCAATGATTATGAATATGTCAAATATAGCAAGGAGACATTTTAATTGTTTATTAATAAAGATGAAGTTGACGTTGCTGACTCGCAATCTTCGTAGTAGTGAATGCGCCAGAGAGAAATGCACATTTCATACAGATAAGCAGAGAGCAGTCCGTTTTCTTTCGCTTTGAATTGTTCTGTTTACAAGTAGACATTTCAATATATATATATTTTTTCAGGTCTGTGAAGTAGGCTACCTTATAGCCTACGCTGAGTTTCGGTTAATTTATGAGACGCGCTCCAGTTCACGCGCAGGCGCCTCCGTGTCGTGATCTATTGTCTGCTATATTTACTTCTTATTTATTAAATCCAGGCAATTGGTTGATGAAACATTGATTAAAATTAATATACAATTAGTACAAATCGAAATTCACTTTAAAGAAATATGTGTCTTCTGTTTGAGGTCTCTGTGAATGTTTTAAAACAGTCTTTTAGTGCAGCTTCGTCGCGTCCGTAACGGAGAACTGTCACGTACATTGTTTTTTCCTCATAAATGTGAACACGAAAAATAAAATAAAATGAATATTTTATGTTCTGTGGAGAGCCAACCCTTCTTCATCCGGTGGGTAGTATTACTTTTGATTTGCGCAGTGTAATTCACAGACTTACAAAAAAATATTTTACCTCCTAAAAGTAAAAAAAAAAAATTGTCACGCATACGTGTATTTCCCTCATATTAAATATAAAATGTGTAGACTGATATTTTTCTAATGTCTGGACTCTTTTAAGGGGGTATCCTATGGATAAACAGACGCTTCAATATATTGGTGTTAAATGCATTTTCTGAGAATTTATGTTTCAAGTTTTGACTGCAAATGTCACGTCCATAACGCTGGAATTCCCCAATTTTAAATAATTTATCCTCAACTAGTTTTGTGGTGTAGGTCTACGTATTTCATAATGTTAACTTCAAAATTCAAATAATACTAACAGTAATTTAAAGATGTGGTAGCATTGGATCTGGACGGGAAGGATAACTCTTGGAGTTGGAAGGGGTGTGTCAATTCTGCCAGTTCGTGGATCTGAGTGTCGCGATTTCGGTTTCATATCGCATATCGTTACAGCCTTAGAATATTAAGTTCTACTACTGTATAGCTATTTTGGTGAAAGTAACTCAAAAGTAATACAGGAGTAATGTAACGCATTACAATTCTAAGACAGTAATATTGTAAGGTAATGAATTACTTTTAAATTACAGTAACAAGTAATGTATAATGTATTACAGTTTGGAAGTAACTTGCACAACACTGGGTAAATGTCATATTACGATTATTAAGGCCAATATTGCGATTGCGATATAATAAACAAATGGTTTCATGAGTCAACTTGCTTGGTTCTCAAGGAAAATGCACACACAAATTAGTGATAATGCTGAAATGTGTAGCCTATTTCTCAACTCAAACTAGCAACAACAACTAAATCAGTGGTCTCAAACTCAATTCCTGGAGGGCCACAGCTCTGCACAGTTTAGCTCCAACCAGCTCAAACTCACACCTGCAAGGAAGGTTCTAGCAATCCTGAAGACCTTGATTAGCTGGATCAGCTGTGTTTGATTAGGGTTGGAGAAAAACTGTGCAGAGCTCTGGCCCTCCAGGAATTGAGTTTGAGACCACTGAACTAAATGATTGATAACACCTATAATGATCAGTAAGCCATTGATGTCTGGATAAAAGACTAATCCTTATTAAAGTTACAAAAGTTCTTTAGTCAAGAGCAGTGAGTGATTTCTCTGTTCCCTTTGTTCTTTGATTAACTTTAACGACAGAGATAATTAGTGGCTACTGTGTACTGTCCCTTTAAGAGCAGCTGCTGCTGACAGCGACGCGGATCTCACACGCGCCTCATTCTCTCACGAGTCACAACTCTTTACATTCATCATAAGACTGCTCTTATGTTATGAAGATACTCGACAAAAAGACATTTAGGCATAACTATGTGTGTTATTGTTCATTCAAGTGCGAAAGAGAACTGTATTCTGACGTGCTGTCTTGTGCACACGGACGATACTTGCGCAAGTCTTTCTGTGTGTCCAGTCAGGACATTCACAGGTAGCGCACTCTTTTTTTGTCTTGTCACGCATGAATGATTTCAAAGCATTTGAATGAATAAGAGCGGGATCATGTAACGCTAGCCAAAGAATGACAAAAATTAACAGATGCTGCGTTAATTGTGTTAATAGCCCTAATTTGTTTATTTAATATAAAATTGCAGCATTTTGCGTCATATAATTGCATAGGCTTGACATAGCGATTGCGATATGATTAATCGTGCAGCACTAATCTTGTCATTGCAACTTGATTTCTGCACACTAATGAATGCTTTTAAAAAAAATAACAGTGCAAACACAACAAGTAAACAAGAGATTCGTTGATTATAACCAAAGACTATAGATAAAGGGACTTTTAAACAGGAGCTTTGGCGAGAGTCCATAACTCAGTCACTGATACACTCGCGCTGATTGACAGTTCCAGCAATTGTTAAGGGAGTGTTCTTTTGATCGCTTTCTATATATAATTAAATCACAATTTAAATAACAGATTATTTTCATCCTACTAAGAGAAACAATGTGAAGTTGACCATTTAGTCACTGGTTTGATTTACTGACACATAGACAAAGAACATCTAACTGTAGGCTACATGAATAATTACATATCAGAAATCACTGGTCACAGATCAGGCATTAGAATCAACACAGTTACTTACATGTTGTCACATTACTGTCGAGTCCATATCGTAAAATTCTGTTTGCAAAACTTGCACCGAAATTGCGACTGATTTACCAAAGAATCCACAGTGAAATGTACCACATATAAATAAATAATGCTCAACTGAGACATTCACATTGTTGATAATAAATAAATATCCACATTCCTAGCATTAGGATCCTTTGGAAGGTAATGTCATTTTTATTCCAGTAATCCTGTATTGCTCTTCTCTCCTGGTCATCTCACTGACGCGCGAGTGGGCGGGGCCAAAGTTGCAATGATGAAGAAGCCGTTGATCTTCTTCGGCAGAGGCGGTCTTTCACCTTTCTATTATATATAGGCACATTCCACAACGAGTCGTTCGCTGGGCTTTGTTAAAATAAAATCTGTTTTTGGACTAACAAGGACGTTTTCAGTTCTGATATTTACAGGATATTCTTATATATTCTTATACTATGTCAAAAGCTGAAGGAAATTTTTATTTCTCAGGTCATGACCCCTTTAAAGTAATATACTGTAATTCTACATTTTAATCTTAAATTTTATCATTGAAATCATGTGACATTTTGAAATTTAAACCAAAAACCGTCATGCCACGCTTCTGTAAACAGGAGACAATCAGGGCTTCAACTCCTCCTGTAGAGTTGGACAAATCAATGGGAAACTCTTGCAGGACAAACAGCATTGCGATTTATTTTTCCAGTCTATAGTGTCCAGTATCAGGACTGTTTTTCCTTAGCGCTAAATGTTTCTGAGAAAATGTCTTACAGTAAATCTAGAGTTAATCTAGCACAGAGAGTGTTGACAGCAAAGCATTCTGTTGCATTGATGAGCAATTAAGAAGTAGAGATAAAAGAACTGGGCTGCAGTAATTGTGCAGCATTTGACTCGTGTGTGTGTAGCCAAAAGTGTTTGGTTCAGTGGAAGGTGTGATCTGTTTGTTTAAAATCAATGTCTCTTTCTCTGTTCTCTCTGCTTTCTTAATTTGTCTCTCTTTGAGTTTTGCTATCTTTGCTCATGGGCACTAGATCTCATTACAATTTTTACAGTTACAGCTGGTTTTTTTTTTTAGCTGCGTAAAAGCCATGTGACTAATAACTCTGACGAAGCTGATTGGCTGAAGACATCAAAAGAACACACAGAAGGTATCGAAATTACTGTAATTACGAGATTCTGACTTGTAAAAAGCATTCATGTCTCTTAGAACTCGTAATTACAACTTGCACACTCTGAATTTTCTGAGCTCTCTTACTTGCATCACCTGACCACTGCAGATTCATTTTGACGTTGATAGTGTTGCCACAGAAATGCATAATTCTGAGTCCGAGGATGTGAACAGTTGCGAGTAGAACGTCACATGTTGTCATTACATGTGTAATTACGGTAATTATGACATGGTGTGAACGCAGCTACAGTCCCTATTTCAGGCTTTCAAGAGCCCTCCAAAAACAAATTGGTAAAATTTACAGTACTACACTGTAAATTTTGAAAAAAAAAATATTTTTCAAAGTTGTAAATAAAACAAAGATTATTGGAGTATTTTTACAAGAAAATACTGTTTCAGGTTTTCTGCTTCAAAATATGTGTCACTTTCTGGTGCTTTGTAATTATTTGTAAAGTTGACTTTTTCTGAGTTAAGATTGTTTCTACACATTTTTCGGTGAATAACAATAAAATATTTGCATTTTTGTCAGAATATGGCTATATTTGAGTGGACATCAATACAAAGTCTTGAAACTCTAGATCCTTGGTCCTTAACTTGAACTGCTTGCAATCATATCATTCTCTATAGGGAACAGCTGATTGGTTCCTGCCCTCAGTAGCCAATGAGCTCGCTGCTCAACCTTCAAATACTTAGTCAGCATTTGCCTCAGTAGTGCAATGTGCTTTCAGAAACCCTCCAGCTCCACAGCTCCACCTGTATAGATCTGCTACGGGTAATTCATGTACTTACATGCTTACAGCAGTGTGTTGTATATGTATTGGCCGTAGCAAGTCCCGTACTTGCTCTGCAGCAGCAGCAATAATATATACCGCAGCAGCGTAGCAGATCTATTCTGCCAAGACCAAATATATCAACTTTGTAATACCCATTATCATGCCAAACACTCCGAGAGTTGTCATGACAGAAATATTGAAAGAGGTTTTTTGACCACAGTGGTGTAGTTACAGCCCCTACCAGCAGGGGTTAACCAGCAAAACCCTGACTGATTGTTTTCATTAGTCTTCTCAAATGGAGAGCGAGAATGAGACCGCGGTAACGACTACAGGAAGAGGCAGTCACTTAGTTTATATGGTAATGTTCCCGGTCTATGCATATACCATAACAGGAAGCACTCAAGACGTGCCCCTGTTAATGTTATTGGATAATATTAAAGCTTGAATTTCTCTCTGCTGTACTTGCATGCTATCATCATAAGCATTACACTTCTGATTCATCCAGTCTAAATAAGCTCTGGATATTTTAGGAAGGTTTTATTGTTTTTTCTACTCTCGTTTGCCTGTTTCTGAATTCGATTACATGGGGGAAAGCAATAAACTTGCTTAGTGCATTACACATAATGGCTTTTGGTAAGTCGTCTTCTCTCCAAAACCATTGTTATTGCCTTGGGTTGTGTGTGTAAGCATCTTTTGTCAATACATGTTTAGTGCAATTTCTCAACAACAATAATTCGAATTGTACCTTAGAATATAAATGTCCATGGGGTTTTAACCATATAAATCTACAATATCGTATTTGATACGCAAATTTCTAAAGCCTCTAAATTATCAACATAATCAAAATGCTTTTTATCAAGTAAAAGTTTTTAGTAAAACATCCACCTTTATGTTGTGGAGAGTTTTTATAAAGTTAATGTAAGAGTATGTAATATGATCAATCAGGCTTTTGAGGAACATTTATTTGTTCATCTCTCAATCGTTGTATTGCATTGAATAACATGTTTTAAAACTACAGATCTTTGATCATAAAACTAAGCTTTTAAATATCATCATATTATTGGGAGATATAGAGTGACGACTGATATTTATATGCATTTTATGTACATATAAAGATCTAATTGATTTATATCATATGCTATCAGAATTTCATTTTACTTTTTGGCCATATAAATATACGTATCTGCACCAGATTACATTCTGATTACATTCTGTTTTGTCTTCCTTAAGTTTGAGCTTCATATTCTCACTATATCTTGCTATATGAGTCATTACAAAAAACATATGCAAACATATATATAGGATATTTATATACATATATAAGGTTGCATTGCTAAAAAAAAAAAATCTCTTCTCCTTTGCAGGCATAAAGTCCTTCTGCCAGCTGCCACAATGTTTAAAAACAGCTTGAAAATGCTACTGACGGGGGGGAAATCCAACAGGAAGAGCCGTAACAGCAGCGGTCAGTCTGAACTTTCATGTCTAACCACTACATGTTTATTCACTAAGATATCATCTAAATATAACTGCATACTTGTTTGTGTTGTTCTTTTTAAAGTAACACTATGTAGTTTTTCAACCTTCATAATATATTTCCAAGACCCTTGTGATGGTACATCGACTTACAATAGGTTAAATGACACGTCTGCCATAGCCTGACGTGGTCTGTATCGCTTTTACTGGCACTATGTAACTTCGGGTTTCGGGTAGTAACCGGAGCACAAAAAGAACTACAAAATTCGACTGCTTTACGGCATACATAGTTTTTCTTCGTTTGTGATGTCTTTCATAAAATCATGCATCATACTCTACCTTGTCTGTGGCCATTGTTGATTCCAAAGCCGGTGCTGGATAAACAGCGAGCGTGCGTGTGCGACAGTAGGCTGCGGTAGGGTAAATTATTTACGACAGCGGAAATGGACAATTCCGCTTCCAACCTGTAGGGCGACCGCAGAGGAAAAGTTCCTTGGTGTTGCTTTAAAGTGCTATTTTTTAAACCACATGAAGCAGAATATTTTAATAATCATTGCAAACTGCCTATTTGGAAGTTAGTACCAAGTGCAGTCTCCCTGAGCTGGTATTACAGAAGCATGTAAGAGAACGAACAGCCTAAAGCCTTGATTATCCATCATGCCTCAGTGTTGGAACTCATTTCTCTCTAGGATACTGGGATGTTCTGCCAATATATGGGTTTCCATATGCTTCCTGATATAACTGACAAATCTGCAGCAGGCCGAGCATGAGGCATGTAGTCTCAGCATCAGACGGCACGTCCACATGCCATTCGCTGACCGTCTGATACTCAACACTTGAAAGGATCACAAGCTCTAGTCAGATTACCAGAAAGCAATGCAATGCCAGGCGCACGTCTCAGCAGTTTGCCAGACAAAAAACCTGTTTTTAACTGGTGAGAAAAACGAATAAGTGGATTTGCCAGGTTAATGGCTTCAAATCTTTGAAAGATATTCAGAGATTGGTTTAAGTTGCGTGCAAACTAGATTTTCTCAAGCAGAACCAATATTTATGATCACATAAATATGAATTCTATATACTATTAGTGTAGTTTTGTTGTATTTGATTGTGGCTTGAACCATTTCAGATTTAAATTAGAACGTTAAAGATAAAGAAATGGAAAAACATCTGACAAGTTCCTAGAAATATCTCTTTGTGTCATGTGGTTTTGTAAAACCTTCCATGTTGTTTTCAACTAAAGTTTAGATTTAACAAGTGTCATGTCATGTGGTGTAACCAGGTAAAAATAATAACCTATTTTCATTACACTTTGTATACACGTATCTCATCTTAATCATTATTTCAAATAATGTTCAAGTTTTTAAATTTTGTTTTTGTTTTACTAATATCAACAATTATTAGTTCATAAATATTACTTTATTTAGGGGGTTGTACCATATGACATTTTATAACCTCCTCTGACTCAAATTATGTTTCTATGGCAAATACGTGTTTTGTTTATTTTCATACCTTGCATTATTAATACATTAACAAAGGTCAATTCCTCAAAAAAATCCAAGTTTACAAGTTGCAATTACGAGTTGGAAGATGGAATCTTGTAATTTTGGAAATTCCGATATGGTTGTATCACATGATTTGACTTTTCATGAATGAAATTATGTATTTTTTAAATGAAAAGATCATGTCATCATGCCATATATTAATAACAGTTATTCATATAATCCTTTTCTGGTGTCATATTTACTGTGCTGTGTCTCAAAGCTCCCTGTGTGATTACAGTATAGCCAAAACCTCAGTCGCATCATCACACGGCCGCTCTAATAGACGTGTTCTCCCACTGGAGCTGGTTTAGTTGGAAGTGATCTCATTAACCACTGGTTCTAGAGATCAAGCAACCATTTCAAATGATACATTGATGTCTGAAGCCTTTTGCCAATGAAATTGAGTAATAGTCAAAGCATGTGCAAAATCCATGCTTTTATATAAAAATACCAGACCATGCATGTAGGGCCATATGATTTCCATGATGCAGAAAACATAGATGTCTTAAAAGTCATACAGATTTATTTTACTGAACAATGCGGTGTAAGGATAATGACAGGTTATCCGGCCAGATGTTCTGAATTAGCGAATCATAACTTTCAAACACAGCCCTTTTGTCAGAGGAGAAGACAAGAGCTTCTGTTGGACCGCCTTAGGGTTAACTCCCTAGTGCCACGTTGGCTGAAGTCTCCCGAAGCGCCGCGTGACTTTTAAAACAGTGTTTCTCAACCTCTCCTGCAGGGACCCCCTGACAGGACATGTTTTTATTTTAACCCTGAAATGGCACACCTGATTCAATTAATTAAAGGCTTAATGTGCAGCTGACTAATTGAATCAGGTGTGCCATTTCAGGGTTAAAACAAAAACATGTCCTGTCAGGGGGTCCCTGCAGGAGAGGTTGAGAAACACTGCTTTAAAACAAGACAACATTGTGAACCAGATGCCAACCACAATCAGGACTTGTCCACTCATCAATTTAAAGAATACTCATGCACACATGATTCCCCGAGGGGCGAGCAAAAGTCCCCCACTCGTAAAGCGCTGATGAACTTGTCACCGCTGATACACACACACACACACGCAAACAAACGTCCTTTGTGTGCAACTTAGGATAGAAATGTCCTTAATGTATATAACACAGAATTGTATCTGACCTTCCTGTATGCATGCATATCTAAGTCGTTTTGTCTTATTCTATAGATGAAATTTGAGACTGTTCTGTAACTTCGAATCTTAAGTATACTTCCAAAGAAAGATTATCTAACAGGATCACCTTCGGTAACTCTCCTTCTTGCTAGGTCATAAACTTTATGACCCCCAAAAGGAATTCCATGGGAGTCACAGCTCCCACTTGAATTCTGATAAAGAAAGAGGAATAGACTCTGCAATCTTATATTTTCTATAAGTATAACCACTTAAGAATTGTATAAACCTGAATTTGATCTTTCCTAGGTCATGGTAGCCGGTATTATGGCTTTATAGTCGTGTGAGTGAACATTTAATGTGTGTAATTCTGCATATGAATGTAACTTTATGTTTCTTCTACTCTTTCCGGCCATTCTTGGTACCTGTTTGACCGTCTTGTTTTGACTAAACAAGTCATACATAGGATATTACAGTAAAATGTATTGTTCTGTGTGTACAATCTTTCTGGGTAGAAATGACAAAATTTCATACCATCACAAATTATCCTGACAGGACAAAGAAGAACTTTTCCCGCTCGAGATACTCTAAGATAATTGGTTCACGTACGCGAAGCAGGCGTGAACCCCTCCTCTCCATAAAAGACTGACACAGAAGTGAAGCACCAGAGCACAAGTGAGCACTTACGTTTCCAGAGAGGAGACCCATGACTCCCGTTAGGGAGTTTTCCTCCGTTTCTATTTCCTTTTCTTCAAGTCTTTTCTTTATTTTCGTCTTCGGACCTTGCCTACGTTCAGTGAAATGAACAGCCTGCAACTTCAACTTTAAAAGGACTCTTTGAAATCCCCGCAGCTCTTAAAGGAAACACGCAAGCTGCGCTCAACGGAAGAAGAGGGGAGTGTGAGCTCTCATCTCCGTTTTTCCTTTCTTTACTAAGTTTTATTTTCATATTTGCCTCTCCTTTCACGAGGGAGATGAACTCTGAATTATTTCCTTTGTAACTTCACGTTCGGTGAACCTTTAAAACTTCCCGCGAGTCTGCTCGCCCCGGAAGACACGAGAGAACCAGCCTATAGCGCCGAAGGACAAACACGCACACGACTCTGCGTTCCTCAGCAACACAAAGAGAACCATACGCAAGTATAGGTTATTGATTTGATTTGATTGATGTGATTCCTTGTTGTCTCTCTAAGGGTTACGTTGTCTGTGATTTTTGCCATGCTGCGATCACCCCGGTGATCTCTCTCATCCTGACCGTTAGTTTAACTTTCTCATCCTCTTACTCTCTCTCTCTCTCTCTCTCTCTCTCTCTCCCTCTCCCAATCTCTCTCTCTCACTCCTGTTCGTTATTCGTCTGTCTCATTAGTTTTACTGTTTACTGTACATACATGTATCCCGTGTTTAAATGTAGAATTCTGTATCCGTAGTTCCCTTTCGTTGTCACTCCGAGTTACGTCGGTTGACGACGAATGGGGTTTCCCTTAGAAAGCCTATCAACTTCGAGTATTACAAAACGAGCCAATGGCAAAGAAATGCCATGGGTCTGCGGAATTTGCATGACGTAACTCCGCCCCACCTCGTGGGTATAAAGGGACGAAGTCTGCAACAGCAGTTTATGTTTTCGCTTCGGAGCCAAGTTTATTCTTCTCTCCACAAGCCATCTCTGAATTGTTAGCTTCACGAACGAGTGCCTCGAGTGTTGGTGTGACGCGATCTACGGCGAGAGCGTGCTTCCTGCTGATCTGCTGCAGTGATCTGCCAGTCGGCGCGTTTCTCCCCGGGTGCTTCAACACTTGAGTTTTCTCACTAAAAGAGCTTACACGCGGCACGTCTTTTTAAAGATGCCTCGCCCGTGTACTTCTGGTTGCGGCAGATTGGTATCGGACTCTGATGGGCACGAGCGTTGCATAGTATGTTTGGGCATTGATCATGCTAGAGCAGCGCTCGTGGATGACTCATGTTCTCTCTGTGGGAACATGACCATCGCGTCATTACGGTCGAGACTCTGTGAACTCGCAAGAGTGAGAGTCCCCTCATCCACCCCCCGTCCTGCGGCTGGTGGCCAGGGTGACCTGAGGGTGACGGTCTGGAACAAGGCGCCGACTATGTGTCCGCGACCCCAGCCCCCCTCTTCAATGACGGTGCCCGCTAGCGAGTGGCCGATTCCCGCGGGTCTACCCTCTGGTGGCCCGCGTGTTTCGGTTGAAGCTACAGAGGATGATGCCATGTCTGTTGCAGCATCACAAGGTGGGTTTGATTCTTCTGGAAGTGAGGGCTCGTCACAGCTGCCACCTTCCGGTGTGCATACGGCTGTGCTCGAGTCTGATCCGGAGATGACGGCCATGCTTTCCCGGGCAGCCGCGAGCATCGGGCTTGAGTGGAGGCCTCCACCCTGTCCTGAGCGCTCGCGACTGGACGATTGGTTTTTGGGTAAGGCCGCCGACCCTCGTCCTCGGCAAACCCCAATACCTTTCTTCCCGGACGTGCATGATGAGATCTCGAAGTCCTGGAAGACCCCGTTGTCTTCTCGGGACCGCTCGTTGATCTCATCCGCCTTTCCTCCCCTCGATGATGCAGCCGCCCGTGGGTACACTGGACTGAACGCTCTGTTGCCATGCAACTATGTCCTCAGAGTGCTTCTTCTCGTGGCGAGCCTAAGCACCCATCCAAGGCCTGTAGATTTTCTTCTACCCTGGTGGCGAAGTCTTACAGAGCGGCGGGACAGGCGGCTGCATGCTATGGCCACTCTGCAGGTCTACCAGGCCCAGATGCTCAGAGACATGCACGAGGGTAGGACAGACCCAGGGCTCTTTGATGAGCTGCGCGCCGCTACCGACCTCGCTCTACGGGCGACGAAGGTTACAGCGCGCTCCCTGGGTCTGGTGATGTCCACAGCCGTGGTCCAGGAGAGACACCTGTGGCTGAACCTGGCTGACATGCGGGACGCGGAGCGGACCCGTCTGCTTAACGCCCCCTTGTCCCAGGCCGGCCTCTTCGGCGGCGCGGTTGAAGACTTTGCCCAACAGTTTTCAACCGCCCAGAAACAGACCGAGGCCATCAAACACATTCTGCCCCGCCGGCCAGCTGCTGCCTCCACCCTGCCTGCTGGGCAGAAGCCTCGTCCTGTTTACCGCTGAGGGCGCCCTCCTGCGGCTCCCGCCCCTCCCGCCCGGCCCACGCAGCAGCCTCCACAAACCCGGGCCGGTCGCGGAGGAAGCCGCAAGAAGGCGCCAGAGCCCTCTCCCGCCCCGCCCCCCGCAAAACGCCGGGCCAAGCGGCGCTCCTGAGACGGGCTGCTCAGGGAAGATGGTCGTTTTTCAGGAGGTGGTAGCAGGACCACTCCTTCCCCCGGTGGAGGGCCGGGGGAGAATCTTTTGTTCTCCACTCCTCGCTGCTCACCCACGGGTGGGCAGCACCCTAAAGTGGTTAAAGACAGAAACGACCCTCTCTTCCCTGAGCCCACAGAGTTCTCGGGCGACACAGAGCGCCGCCCACAAGCCGTGCTCTCCTCGCCCCCCTCTGTTCCAGAGGCGGTTGACACGGCGTGCCGTCCACGGACCGCTTCGCCCCTGTCCCCCTCTGTCGCCAGACCCCTGGCAGAGCAGGCCCCCGCGGGACGATCAGCCTGGTCCTCCCCTGGCCCCCTCTACCAGGGCGCGGTTGCCAACTGTGCCCCCACACCGGGCCGCTATGCCTTCCACGTCTGGGCCAGTTACTCCGCTTCGCTGCCCCTCCGGGGGGACGCCTGTCGTCCGCATGATCCCGCTGGTTCAGTTCCTGGGAGCCTGGTTAGAGCTTCCCCGTCTGTCCCGCTGGATCGTTCAGGCTCGGCTATGCGATTCAGTTTGCACGGTCTCCTCCCCGCTTCAGGGGAGTCCGCTCCACTTTGGTCGGTGGCAATGCCCCCATCATGAGAGCAGAGATTGCCACCCTGCTGGCGAAGGGTGCAATCGAGACTGTCCCTCCAGCCGAGATGAGGTCCGGCTTCTACAGCCCTTACTTTATTGTCCCCAAGAAAACCGGTGGGTTGCGGCCAATCCTGGACTTGCGCGTGCTAAACCGCTCCCTTCACTGGCTGCCGTTCAAGATGCTCACCGGCAAACGCGTTTTCGAATGCGTGCGGCCCCGGGATTGGTTTGCAGCGATCGACCTGAAGGACGCCTACTTCCATGTCTCCATTCTTCCTCGCCACAGACCGTTCCTACAGTTTGCTTTCGAGGGGCAGGCATACCAGTACGCGGTCCTCCCTTTCGGGCTGCCCTTGTTCCCCTTCGGGAGCATGGGGTTCGCATCCTGAGTTATATCGACGAATGGCTGATCCTAGCTCACTCTCGAGATCAGGTTTGCGAACACAGGGACCTAGTGCTCCGGCACCTAGCTCGTCTGGGACTTCGGGTCAACCGGGAGAAGAGCAAACTTTGCCCCGTGCAGAGGATCTCTTTTCTCGGTATGGACATCGACTCGGTCGCCATGTCCGCGCAGCTTACGAGCGAGCGCGCGCAGTCACTGCTGACTTGCCTGAGACATCTCAAGAGCAAGAGTGCGGTTCCACTGAAACATTTTCAGAGGCTCCTGGGGCATAGGGCATCTGCAGCCGCGGTCACGCCGCTCAGATTGCTTCATATGAGACCGCTTCAGCTTTGGCTTCGCGACCGAGTCCCGAGGTGGGCATGGCAACAAGGCACGCTCCGAGTACCAGTTACTCCGACCTGCCGTCAGTTCCTCACCCCGTGGTCAAACCTCAGTTTTGTCAGGGCGGGTGTCCCCCTGGAACGAGCTTCCCGGCATGTTGTTGTCTCAACAGATGCCTCCACCACGGGCTGGGGCGCCATGTGCAATGGACATGCTGCTGCGGGCTCCTGGACAGGACCCCAGCGGCTATGGCATGTCAATTGCCTCGAGTTGTTGGCGGTACGTCTTGCCCTGCACCGCTTCCGGGCGTTGTTTCGGGGTCAACACGTGCTAGTCCGTTCAGACAATACCGCCACTGTTGCGTACATCAACCATCAAGGTGGTCTACGCTCCCGCCGTATGTCACAACTCGCCCGCCACCTCCTCCTATGGAGTCAGAAGCATCTGAGGTCGCTTCGAGCCATTTTCATTCCCGGAGCGCTGAACTGTCCAGCCGACGAGCTCTCACGGCTTCAGCCCCTCCCTGGAGAATGGCGACTCCATCCCCAGTCGGTTCAGCTGATTTGGGACCAGTTCGGGGACGCACAGATAGATCTGTTTGCCTCACACGACTCGACCCATTGCGCCCTGTATTTTTCCCTGACCGAGGGCACGCTCGGCACGGATGCACTGGCGCACAGCTGGCCGCCGGGCCGCAAATATGCGTTTCCCCCAGTGAGCCTTCTTGCGCAGACCTTGCGCAAGGTCAGGGAGGACGAGGAGCAGGTCATTCTGGTTGCGCCGTATTGGCCCAACTGGACCTGGTTCCCCGAACTCGTACTCCTCGCGACAGCACCTCCCTGGCCCATTCCTCTGAGGAAGGACCTTCTTTCTCAGGGACGGGGCACCCTGTGGCACAGTGTCTCTTGCCTGCGCGTCAGCTAGGTGCCTCCCGTGTGCATGGTCCCTCCCCTGAGCGACCCCCACATGTGTATTCCACTGTAAGCCTCTCTGAGCATGTGTCTTTCCCTTGGCAAGCCACCTTGCCACCCCTGGGGTTGAAATATTCCACCTGCGGCTGGACACCCTAGTGTGTTTCCTTCGAGTCATATGTGTATTCTCTAAGTCCCCCCCCCCCCTCTGGGTTGGCATTAATTGCATACTTCCGCTAGCTTGGGATATGCTTCCCAGTGTACCTTGGTATTCCTGTGTTAAATGGAGTCCTTCGTCCAGTCTATGACAGGGATCTCGATTACGCAGGGCACTGGAAGACAGCTGAGAAGGTGGCGTGATTAGACTGGTAACCCCATTCGTCGTCATCCGACGTAACTCGGAGTGACAACGAAAGGGAACATCTACGGTTACGTATGTAACCCTCGTTCCCTGAGTAGGGAACGGAGACGTTACGTCTGCCTGCCACTTTCCGCTGTACCGCGGGGATCGCCTGAGCTCAGTCTTGGCTCCTCAGCGAAGAAACATAAACTGCTGTTGCAGACTTCCTCCTTTTATACCCACGAGGTGGGGCGGAGTTACGTCATGCAAATTCTGCAGACCCATGGCATTTCTTTGCCATTGGCTCGTTTTGTAATACTCGAAGTTGATAGGCTTTCTAAGCGAAACCCCATTCGTCGTCATCCGACATAACGTCTCCGTTCCCTACTCAGGGAACGAGGGTTACATACGTAACTGTAGACGTTTCATTTTATTAAAACCATTATATTCTTGATTGCTAATTGTCTAAAATGCTCATTTTATAAAGTCAATGAAATGGGATCCTTTAGCTACAAAAGCTTTTATTATGTACTACTTTGAGTAGTTTAATCTTATAAACATAGGAAAATTTATGTTCACGGCCAGAAGATTGATATTTCTTGGAGTTTATAAGAAGGGATAACTTGTTGAGAAGTTGATAAGTTAATCTTATCGGCCGTTTGCTGGACAAACAGATTGTTCGATAGCTAAATTAATTCCATTAAAGGTTATCTCATATAATCGATCTGGAAGGGGACCATTGATATATGAATGAGGAATTATAATTCGTTGTGATTGATCATTCGTATATACAATCGATCTATTTTCAACTTCGATCATTTAACTGTAATATGCAATATTAATCATATTCATGATTAATTATTAAAATTCCCTATATATCATTTGAGCTAATGTTAATGCATTTAATGTAAGACTCATTGTCGTTACCGCGGAATTTCACAGAATTTAAACTTCATCTCCAGAGCTGCTCTGAGACTCATTTCACCATTTCATTAGAGAAACCTATTGTCAGATACACACAGAAACTCAAAGCTCATCACTACAACATGCCAAAATAAAATTTTGGTGCATTTTTTGGTGATACCTGCATTTTTCGGGAGTTAATTCGGTTGTAGATTGCGGTTTTCACTCCCTAAATTACTGTACTGTGTTATTACAGAATGGGATTAAGCACTAAAAAGTGAATTGACAACCGAATTTAGCTGCAGTGTGTTCGTGGCCTATACTGTATATCCATCTGCGAGACCCACATATGTTTCTTTGTCTCTTTCCCTCTCTTTCTTTATTTATCAGCAGAAGTAGAATGAATACTTCATGGTCTCTGCTTGTTTAGTGCCCTTGACCCATATAATGATGGTGTTCAGCTATTGAAATGTCACCTCACTTTCTGATAAACTTTTCCACGTACAGTATTTCCATCTAGCACTATTTCTCTCTCTCTAATTACCTCTTTCTCTTTGTTTCACGTTGCATTACACCTTTATGTGTACACTTTTTGTTCACTGTGTGAACAAACTAGGTGCACATGTGCAATTATGAGATGAGGGCAGATCTTTGTCGAAGAGTGAAGGAATGAACAAACACCATTAATTTCAGGTGGAAATCACATTGCTCTCTTGGTTCTCTTACGAGAGGTTCTCTAGCATTGCGTAAGTTTAGCTTACGCTACGGGAAAGATTCATCTTCTCGAGATACTGAAGCCAAAAAATTATCCTTAATTTTGTATTCATTGTCAACGCAGTGCAGCAGCTAGCAGACCTAGAGCAGGCCATCTCGCGTGCTCATTGGCTGCCCTGCGGGCAACTGCTGCAGCCTACCAGTGAGCCCGGCGTGACGTCACACCCAATGAAGGGCGCCCGCGCCTTCATAGCGTCACAGCCCGCCAGAATGGGCGTGGCTTAGCGTATAAAAGTAGGGGCTGTAGGCTGACTTCCCTGATTTTTCGTCTCTTCAGTGAGCTCTTCGCATCGCTGGATCTGAGAGAAGCCACCGCTGCCGTCGAACAGCGAACAGCCAGCTTAGGACAGCGCTGAGGAAGCCGGCCGTCTTCGCCACCTTCAGCCATCCGTGCGAGCTACGCTATCCGGCGACGTATCCTTTTGCCTTGCTAGATATATTCTAAAAGAGCAGCGAGCGTCTTTTTAAAGATGCCTCGCACTTCCTGCGGCTCGTTTAGCGCCCCGCTCAGCGCCGGAGACCGCCACCTGATCTGGGCTCTCTGCCTGGGCTTGGAACACGCAGAGCTTGCCCTCGCGTCCGGGGGCTGCGAGCTCTGTGAGGAGCTTCCGCTGTCGACCCTGCGGGCTCGACTCGAGGACTTCAACACCGCAGCAGTCACTCCGCCCTCTGTGGGACCACGCAGGAAGAAGCGCCATTCCCTGAGACAGCTGGAACCTGTGGCCACAGCGACGCGCTCGTCGGAGAACCTCCCTCGAGCCTCGCTTTTGCCTTCCCCGCCTCTCCTCACCGACGCGCAGCTGCCGCTTACGAGCCTCACTGCCGTCGCATCGGAGGATGAGGCCGAGGAACACGCCACGAGAGACTGCTGCTCCATCCTGGCATCGGACAGCGAGGAATGGTCGCTTCATCCCGCCACCTCGTCGATCCAGGAATCCACCCGTACCCGCGCTGGAGCTGATGCGGAAATGATGCGCCTGCTGACACAGGCTGTTGACCGTCTCGGGCTCGAGTGGTCGCTGCCAAAGGAACCCGCGCCGAACAGGCTCGACGGTTGTTTCCTTCAGAGTCGCCGCCGCGCAGCTTCAGCAACTAGGCCCGCTCCATTCCTGACGGAACTTCATTCGGAGCTGACAAAGTCGTGGAGTACACCATTTTCCTCGAGACTTCAGTCACAGGCCTCCGTGTCGCTCTCCCAAGTGTACGGTGCCGCCGAGAAAGGGTACACGGCTATTCCCCCTGTGGAAGCCCGCCCTTTGCCCGCCCTCTGCGAGATGGCGGTCACGGTCAGCCCTCCCGTCTAAAGCCTGCAGAGCCACGTCCGCCTTGTTCGGCCCGCGCTTATGCCGCCTCCGGCCAGGCCGCGTCTGCTCTACACTCAATGGCTGTGCTACAGATCCTGCAAGCCGACCTCCTCCGTGAATGGGATGAGAAGGGCCGGGATCCAGCTGCGGTTACGGACCTGAGAAGTGCGACGGATCTCTCTCTCCGCGCCACCAAAGCCGCAGCCCAAGCCATCGGACGAGCCATGGCCGCGTTAACTGTGACAGAGAGGCACCTCTGGTTAACGCTTGTGGATATGAGGGAAACTGAGCGAGCCACCTTCCTGAACGCGCCGCTCTCCCCCACTGGTCTCTTCGGCCCAGCGGTGAACGGGATCGTTGACCGCTTCTCTGAGGTGCAGAAGACCACGCAGGCCATGAACCTCTTCCTGCTGCGACGCTCGAGTTCCGCCACAGGCCGCTCTCGCGAGAGACAAAGCCAGCCTCCTGTGCGAACCAGCACCCAGCGTCCAGCACAGCCTCAGCCTCAGCCTTCGCAGCGACGTCAGGGCGGCCGCCCTAGGTCGCGCTCAGACAGCCGTCACAGACCGCCGCCCCCCAGAGGGCCTCGGCAAAGAATTACACTGAAGTCTGAGCACGCAAAGCCCTCCTAACAGAGAGAGAGAAAAGACGCGCGTGTCCCGCTACGGCCGGACTGCCGTCAAAGTTCATTTCCCTGTCAGTCACCTTCAAACAGGCTACTGCAGTGGTTCAATTAGCAGCCAACGAGCCGGTTTATTCACCCTCTCGCCTGCACACAAACGCCGTTTTCACGGCGACCCAGAGAAATCTCAAAAAGAGTATAATGTCTGGTCCGGCTCACGCCGTCAGTGTTTTAAGTGTAGTGAAAGTGCCCACGCCCCAGTGTTCACCCCTACACATAAGCACTCCGAATCCCGTGTCACTCACAGAGCACACTCTCATAAAGCGCAGAAAAGCCGCTCGAGTGTTGAATGTAAAAAATGTGTCCGCAGGTCTGTGCCCACTATCTGCCCGCTCTGTTACACGATCAAAGAAGCAGGTTATGAATGTAAGTCTCGTGTCCGCCAGAGAGCGCTCACGCTTGGTAACACAAACCTCCCCCCGGGCTCCGCCTGCGCGTTTAAGTGTTATCACAAAACGCAGGGCGTTAATAAAACGCTCCCCATCCATTATGATCGGGGCGTCAGATACAGTTGTAAGTCTCGTGCCCGCGTACACGCGCTTACAGAAAGCGCTTTCAAGCCCGGACCGCGACGATAGTGAATGCGGAAGTAGCACACCTACTTCACGCAGAAATAGCAAAGCTGCTGTGCAAAGGGTCTATAGAAAAGGTAGCGCCTTCTCTGAGCGAGTCAGGCTTTTACAGCCGATATTTTCTCGTACCCAAGAAGGACGGAGCCTTCAGACCTATCCTAGATCTGAGACATTTGAACAAAGTGCTTGCAAAAAGACCGTTCAAAATGCTTACGACCAGGAAAATCCTCGCGCACGTTCGCCCGAGGGACTGGTTTATTTCTCTAGATCTGAAGGATGCCTATTTTCAGATTCAGATAATACCCCGTCACAGGCAATTTTTGAGATTCGCCTTCGACGGTCAGGTATATCAATACACCGTCTTGCTGTTCGGCCTGTCCCTAGCACCCCGTACATTTACGAAGTGCATGGACGCGGTGCTCGCCCCCCTGAGAAGTCAGGGGCTGCGAATAATGAACTATCTGGACGATTGGCTGATATTGGCACAGTCAGAGACAGAACTGCTATCTCACAAGACAGTGCTTCTCAGTCATCTGGAAAGCTTGAGTCTCACGGTCAACTGGACCAAGAGCTCGTTACTGCCCAGCCAGTCAATTTCCTTTCTAGGAATAGAACTGGACTCGGTGACCATGACGGCTCGTTTATCTACACCGCGCGCGCGCCGTGTTCGCCACCTAGCCGCATCTTTCTAGAAGGGCAGCTTTCTCCCTTTGAAAACATTTCAAAGGATGTTGGGCTGTATGGCATCAGCTGCAGCGGTGCTTCAGCTGGGCCTACTGCGCATGCGCCCGCTCCAACGCTGGTTGAATACTCGCGTGTCCCCGCCGAGCCTGGCTGTCTGGCGGCCAGAAAATCAGAGTGACTCAGACCTGCATAGCGGCTCTGCAGCCCTGGTTAGTGGCCGACTGGTACCAGCAGGGTGTAATGATGGGAACCATCTCTTATCGGAAAGTCATCTCGACAGACGCGTCCAACTCGGGTTGGGGCGCGCTGTTCGAGGGCAGACCGGTCTTTGGCCAGTGGTCAGACCAGGAGAAGGGTTTTCACATAAACTGTCTGGAGATGATAGCAGTCGAGAACGCGCTGAAGTGCTTCCTCCCGTTCATACAGGACCAGCATGTTCCTGTCCGCTCAGACAACATATCTGTGGTATCCTATGTAAACCGTCAGGGCGGTGTCAGATCCAGAAATCTCTGCAATCTGACAGAACGCCTCCTTATTTGGCCTCAGATGCACCTGCACTCGCTGAGGGCGGCGCATGTGCCTGGCCATTTGAACGACGGCCCAGACAAACTGTCCAGGGACAATGTTCCCCCAGGGCAATGGTCCCTGCACCCCCAAACGGTCCAGAAACTGTGGCGCCTATTCGGCAGAGCGGAAGTCGACCTATTTGCGTCAAAAGACAACGCTCAATGCCCGACGTTCTTCTCGAAGGACGAGGACGCGCTGGCCCAGGTTTGGCCCAGCCTCCCGCTATATGCTTTCCCTCCGGTCTATCTGTTACCACAGGTGATCAAGAGAATCAGGGAAATGCGCCACTCTGTGCTCCTCATAGCCCCGCGTTGGGAGAATCAGATTTGGTTCCCGGAACTAGCACGGTTGTCACATACAGCTCCGTGGCCAATTCCGGTGAGGGCAGATCTCCTCTCTCAGGCTCGCGGCACGATCTGGCATCCCCATCCAGAGCGCTGGTCTCTGCATGCATGGTTGATCAACGGGTACTCGTTGCCCTGCCAGAAGGAGTGATGAACACGATCACGCAGTCTAGAGCCCCTTCCACGAGAAGGCTCTACGCGTCTAAATGGTCTGTGTTCTCTGGATGGTGCACCGACAGAGGTCTGGACCCGCGGACATGCGGGGTGGCGCATCTGCTCACCTTCCTACAAGAGCTGTTGGATAAGGGAAGGTCCCCATCCACGCTCAAAGTATTCGTGGCGGCCGTGGCAGCGTCCGCAGAATCAACGCACGGCCAGTCACTGGGAAAACATGAGTTGGTCATCCGCTTCCTTAGAGGAGCTAGAAGGATGAATCCGCCGCGCCCCCCGTCGGTTCCCATGTGGGATCTTTCATTGGTCCTCGAGGCCCTGAAAGCTTTTCCTTTTGAACCACTAGACTCCTTGGGGTTGAAATATCTATCACTGAAAACCGTCTTTCTGACTGCACTGTCGTCAGTAAAACGTGTGGGGGACCTGCATTCACTGTCTGTCAGCGCGCCGTGTCTTGAGTTCGGTCCGAATGACTCTAAAGTCATCCTCAGACCTAGACATGGCTATGTTCCTAAAGTGATGGGCACTCCATTCAGAGCGCAAGTTATTTCGTTGTCAGCTCTCCCAGCATCTGACAGCGAAAGTGATGTGAATCTCCTCTGCCCTATCAGAGCGCTGAGGTTTTACATTCCTTCAGGCGTTCGGAACAGCTTTTTGTTTCGTTTGGTGGGCGCACCAAGGGTCTCGCCTCCTCGAAACAGAGCCTGTCCAGATGGATAGTGGACGCTATAGCAGCTGCTTACGCGTCAAAAGGTCTGCAATGCCCTCTGGGCATCAGGGCTCATTCCACGAGAGGTGTGGCCTCTTCGTGGGCATGTTCCAGTGGAATTTCTATCCATGACATATGTGTAGCGGCGGGCTGGAGCTCCCCGTCTACCTTTGTCAGGTTTTATAACCTAGAAGTTCCTGCCTTGCAGGCTAAACTGTTGTCAGTTTGAAGGAGAGGTGTATTCTGCCCAGATCTCCTGCTCAGATCACTCTCACATGACTCAGCTCTCCTGGTTGAGCTGCACTAAGTAGGGTATGTGCCATGTGCCTATACAGACCGGCGCGCTGCTCTGTATTCCCTATGTGTGCTTATGTACAAGTGATGGCCCGCGTGGCAGGCCACCTTATTTTTCCACTTATGGGGTTCCCCTGAAAGTTCGGGGTCTCATGGTGGATGCTTGGCGCGCACGGCGTTGACAAAGTGTTCCCGTAGCGTAAGCTAAACTTACGCAATACGAGAGAACCTCTCGTAAGAGAACGATACTCGGTTACTAACGTAACCTCGGTTCTCTCTAGAGAGGTAACGAGTATTGCGTAACCGGCCGTGCTCGCACCACGAGCGACTTCGCTTCAGTCGACGAAAAACCAGGGAAGTCAGCCTACAGCCCCTACTTTTATACGCTAAGCCACGCCCATTCTGGCGGGCTGTGACGCTATGAAGGCGCGGGCGCCCTTCATTGGGCGTGACGTCACGCCGGGCTCACTGGTAGGCTTCAGCAGTTGCCCGCAGGGCAGCCAATGAACACGCGAGATGGCCTGCTCTAGGTCTGCTAGCTGCTGCACTGCGTTGACAATGAATACAAAATTAAGGATAATTTTTTGGCTTCAGTGTCTCGAGAAGATGAATCTTTCCCGTAGCGTAAGCTAAACTTACGCAATACTCGTTCCCTCTCTAGAGAGAACCGAGGTTACGTTAGTAACCGAGTATCGTTTTCATGCTTTATATTTGTTGATGTTGGTGCTTGGATATATTTGATTTCCTCTATTTAACCTGATTGAGGAGAATTTTTATATTTGTGCCTATGTGGTATGTATCTTTAATCTAAACTACAGGATGATCAAATAATTTCAATCTAAATCAATATTCAATGTCAATGTATATATTAATTTGGTACGTAGCTCTGTTGCAGTCAGCCAGTCATTATTGCATAATAAACCCCTTCAGGGTGAAACAAGACACTGATCACACTGTCCGGGTTTATTTCACAATAATGACCATTAGACCGTATGCCATCCCTTACGTATACGGTTGGGTCATTTTTTAAAATAATTCTGTCTCTCTCTCTTTCGCTTTTTCATGATCAACATCAATCATTATCATTTATAAATAAACGAGTGTTTTCTGAGTCAGTGTCGGCTGCATAGATGAAGTTGATGATGCTGACTCGACATCTCTGCAGAATAGATGCACCTATAGTTAAGTTAAACATGTCAGGCATGAACACTACTTATTTGGCTTTCACACTGCACAAACACTTGGATATGCGCCTTTTAATATTGGAGCGGGTGGCCATGTAAAAGTGGCTAATGTTAGGCTACTACTTGCATGTTTCGAATGATAAGCTATGTTTGAGGTTGATTAATGAAAGGTAGGGGTGTAACGGTACACAGAAGTCACGGTTCGGTACGCACCTTGGTTTTGGGGTCACGGTTCGATATGAGTTCGGTACAACAGGAAAAAGAAATCCCCAATGCTAGGTTTCTTTTCATGCATTTTGAACAGACAGTAGTGCAAATTACAGTTTGTTCCAACTAGCAGCATTTAGTCCCCTGAGGTAGTTGCTACATAATAGCCTTTAGTGTATTAAGAACTAAGCACTATACAGAATGTTGCTTGGTCACTGACCATGGTCACTGACCAATGCACTCTTACTTAGGTCATATTGTTGATATGGCTGATAAAAAAAACAAAAGTTAGCCTATTTGGTCACAATCAGCTATACAAAACTGAAAAGCATATCTTGTGTACAAAATAGAATAATGAGAAGTAAGTGAAACGGAGAAAAAGTGGCATCATCTAAGCCTTCCTCACCTTTCCACTGAGGCTTCTCATTTCCAGGACACGCGTATTTCAGCACTGGAATATAATAGTGAGACTTCCACAGTGCCAAATGATTTTGTCTCTTTATAATAGCAGAAACAACTTAAAATACTTCAGTAGTACTCCAGTAAGACATCATTCAAAACTGTAAAGGGTCTATTTTTAAGCGCGTCACAAAAATGAATGGAAGCTCAGCGTGGAGACTACTAGCAAGCTCTTGTGTGTCATCTGAACTCTTGTTTGTGGTTGGTGCGTAGATCGTCTTTTTCTTCTTCTGCTCTTTTTCCTGTTGTGGCGGTTAGCAAACAGCATTACATTACCGAGTGCACCCCCTTCTGGAATGTAGTGTGGATCACCTGTGACTGACTTTATTCGTCCTCTGACTGTAAATATATATATACAGTATATATATATATGTGTGTGTGTGTGTGTGTGTGTGTGTCACACATATGTGTCAGTGTTATGTTTGTTTTTGAATCTGTTTTCCTGTTTTAGTCATGTCTAAGTTTCACTGTGTTCTTTGTATTCAGTTTCTAGCCACTCCTCCTTCATTAGTTCCTCCCTAGCCTGTTTGTTACTATGGTTTCTGTCATTGAGTTAATTTGCCCCAGCTGTATCTTGTCATCATTTCACTCACCTGGCCTTCATCATGTTCCTTTTTTTGCCCTTGTTATTTATACCCTGTGTTCTCCCTCAGTCTTGGTCCGTTCTCGTTTATGTATAGTGTGGTTTTTTGTGTCTCCTGAGATTTTGATTATTAAATTCCTGTTTCCTGGTATTCCTCATCTCCTCGTGCTTCCTACCACCACGTACCCTAACAATATGCACCGAACCGTGATGTCTGTAATGTGATGGTTTGGGATAAAAACATGAACCGTTATACCCCTAATGATAGACGTATATTTGGATTTCCTGCCCGACATAATTACCACTTGGGCCAGCCGTGTTAACGATCTGTCCATCACTGACTGCATGATTTTGCCACTTCCTGTGAAGTTTTTTTTCTCTGACTTATGCTACCTTCACGTGCTATAAGAATTATCGTAAATACGAGTTTCCTAATTAAAAATTGGACATGAACACCCTTTAAAGTCGTATTTACAACTGGGAAGTCCAGGGATAATTTTGATCATAATCAAAATTTCAGAAGTGGGAAGCAGGAAATTTCTGAAAGCACGTGGAGGCAGCATAAACGACTAATTAATTTGGTCGACCAAGACTCTTCTCTGTGACTAACATTTAATCGACTACTGTATTAGAAGTGGCACTAATGTTTAGATCTACTTGCATTGCATAGAAATAATGTAGCCGATCACAGTCAAGTCTGCTGAGAAATAACAGGTGATTTTCATGCTACTAAGAGGAACAATGTGAAGTTGGAAGTTTATAGTACAATGACCCTCTTTTACCTCTTATATATCAAGGTCAATGAAAATTTGATTCTCTTTATCTGTGTTTAATCAATATTTCTTCTAGCTATACCTCATGCTTGGTTTTATCTTTGCCTATCCTTCCCTCTACAAGCATTACCTTCCTGTCAGTCCTCCTACACAGCAGGTAAACATTTGTGTGTGTGTTTGTGTTTTCTCAGATGCTTGAGGTTTAAAATGCTTAAAGGTTGTGTTTTCTCAAATTCTTGTGGTTTAAGATTGGTCTGTCTTTTTAGCTTACGTTCAATTACACTTGTTTGAATGTGCTTGTTTTAGGACTGTCAGTCAAATTAATTGCATATGGTTGTTTTAGAAATTTACATAAATTTTTTTAGCTACATTACTGGCTCCAAAATCTGTGTTCTTTCTCTTCTCTCTGATGTGTTTGTGTGTTTCCGTTAAAAGCAGGGGAAAAATCGATGCAGTACAGTATTGCTTCTTATACTCACAATATTGAATCGATGTTGTGTTGATGCGTGTGCTTTTGAGAAAGTTTGCCAGGTTAGTGGCAACAAGTGTTTGGAAAGTATGCAGAGTTTTGAGGAACTTGGACTACGATCACACTGTCAGTCCAAATCCAATATTACATAAGCAAAGTGACATAAGCAAAAAATCTAATAATGTATTTCCAGAAATGAGATTTGAATAGGATTTTAAACCACATATGAATGTACAATAGCTTGAAACAGATTTTGCTATTCACGCTTGTTAAATATGATCGGATTCCAATCGGATGTGCACAAAAATTGGATTTGGACTAACAGTTTGAAGGCTTCAGTGACAAATAAACTTGATATCCATTAACAGAACTGCATATTACACTTTGTTTTCAGAGTGAAATAGTCAGACAGAAATTCTGGGAAAACTATCCCCAAAATATTGAAGTATTTTTTTAAAGAAATTATACTCTAAAAAGAAACTAAAACTGCCAGTAGGTGGCGTTAAATGTCTAAATGAGTAAATTATTGAGTCATTCATTCATTTGATTCGTTCAAACGGTTGATTCATTCAGGAATTAAGTAAATGGCTCTAATTATGATCGGTTCACCCGATTGATTTGCGGAGATGCACAGAAGTTCTGCTCTGGCTTTATAGGTAATATTTTCATTGGCAAAATTGAGCAAAAACAAACGGGCATTCGGCAACTATTTCAAATTAATAAAACCGTTTAGAAATCATTTGGATGGTTTAATAACCTGTTCAGGTGAGAATGGTGACTTTCCCCGCTCCCCCCAACATTCCTAGGCGGAAAACCAACCTTGCAACATGGGGATTAACGTCCCGGTAAGTTGGAAATGGAAGTCTCGTGAGAAGCGAGAACGAGCGAGAAACACAAACTGCTTTACGGCAATTCGACATAAACACACACGCCGCCCTCAATGTGTATGATGTCTCACCCACCTCGGTAGACACACTCCACACGATAAAGTTGGCCGGCTCGGATAATAACAAATGCACATGAGCAGCGGTAGAAAGGGTGAGGAGGGGCCGCAAGTGAGTTTTTTTACGACATTGTTGTGAAATATACGCCGCACAGCTGTAGGGGGAGCTCGCTGAGAAAACATGCGACAACAAAAGTGAAAATCAGCGAAGAAATGGCTAGAGTTGCCGAATGCACCTTTAACTTCTAATGTATTGAACTGTTTTATAAAATCAAGTCACATTTGCACTCGTCCAAGTTGGGACATAAACAACACTCATGTGATATTGTGCCCGTTACTTGTGTGATACATGACATGATATAAATATGAGACAATCATATCGGGGCATTTGAAGATAGTGTGTATAAAATTATTTTTAAAAATGGCAGGTAGTATTTTTTTTATTTTTCAGAGAAACTACCATGCCATTCTTTAAATATTTTTTTAAAACTTTAATCTGTTTCAGATAATCTGTTTTCCGATCCTAAACTGCACATAAAAATAAAACAAACTTGATTGCATGATGTCTCTTTCTGTTTAAAAAGCAGTTTTTGGGAAGATTAAGCTGCAGTGTGGACCAGACCTTATGCCGTTTAGTCAAATGTCTGTCTGCGCGAGACTGTCTGTTGATTGAAGGTTTGATAGAACTCTTGAATTTCAAAGCAATGTCATATTAACGTCTGTAATGAAACATACTGCAACACTTGGTACATCCAACACTTGACAGGAAACCACAATAGGCGTTGTATCATGGGATCCCGGGCCGTTCCCACGCCTGTGCCTCAGCAAGTCTCTTAACGGTATCATTCATTTGTTCTTGGCATCTCAGTCTCAAGGCGCAGATCCAGACCTGGGGTTATTAAACTGCTCAGATTACTCGTATAAACCCCAGCGGTTGCTAATGCACGTTCTGTAGGGATTGTTCTATAATTGTATCCTATTGTAATGGGCTTACAGTAACTGATTTATTAGATTATCGATGCACAGTATTAAATGTCTCTTTCTGTAAGCTCAGCTCTGACATACTGTAGTACAGTACCGGACATTTGTCATCTGCCTGCTTGGATGCACTCATGCTGGTTTCTGCCAAGAATTGCCATATCACATTCAGTCTCAGACTGAGGAGTGTGTGTGTGTGTTTTAGTATTATTTTTTGATGGGACTGTCGCTTCGTCCTGTCAGTAGTGTAGCTGTGCCGCTCGTGTGCTGATTGCTCTGTCCAGTCTCTGACGCACACACTCTCACAGAGATCTGCGTCACTATAAGGAACCCACAGAGTTTATGCATTTCACATAGACACACACTTTGATGGCCTATAACCCCAAATTACTGCAATCAATGAAGCAGAATAGCTTTTTTTTTACATCCATTTCTTGTCCTTTCTAAATGACCATTTATAGAAATATTTTTTTGTGTCCTTTTTCAGTTTTAATGTTACAGACATGATAAATTATGTCATATTCTACTGTTGTTATATACAGTATATAAATGTTCAAATAAATTATACAATTAAATTCATAAAAATGTGGCAGGCAAGTAGAAATCTAAATGACTGGTCCAATGAAAATAAAACGCATTCCTATCCTATCATTAGGCAATCAAAATCAAAAATGCTCTTCTAAAGAATAAAATCTAATTATATAATATATAATGTAGTGTAGTGTAATGTAATATAATATAATATAATATATTCAAATAGAAAAGAGTTTCACAATATTACACAATATTACTGTTTACTGTATTTTTTTATTAAATAAACACAGCCTCGTTGAGCATAAAAATCACACCGACCCCAAACTTTTGAACAGTAAACTGTAGTAAAAAAAAAAAAACGTTAAAGGTAATTTTCTGTCAGGACTTTCTTTGTTCATTTTATGGACATTTCTTAAAAAAATATGGGGAAAACACCTGTGAAAAATCAATTAGATAATTCCTTCATATAAACAATTAATTTACGTACTTTTCTTTGAGTGTAGTGTTATATTTCCGCTCATGGCCTCTCTGTGTCGCTCAGTCTGATATGCAGTCATAACTGTTAGTGATGACACTGCTGTCACACTGACTGAAACACACACACACACACACACACACACACACACACACACACCGATGGGAAGGACGATCTTGATCCAAGGCTAAAATTTCAACCTTCATAGGCATGAGAATAATAGGAAAATAAAACGCTACTAGATCAAAAAACCACGGGAACACATTGATGTGTCGACTACACCAATGTTGGAAACTGCAGTGGAATAGACACCGCTAGCAGCCGAAAGCACCTCCAGCAATCTAAATCGCTGTCAGTGTGAACGACCATTAAAGCCACTGATCCAGAGCTATAAAGCTGCGGTGATGAATTTAATCTCCACTGATGTCCCATATTTCCTCCTTAGTGAGGCACTCCAGACCTGCAGGATATTGTGTGAGCACCTCTCACTGCCCCCACAGCTTGACATCTCGAGCACATAGAGCTAATGAGCCTCTGAATCTGTCCCAGTCCTGCCAGGGTGTTGCTATGGTGTCGCTAATCTGTTGTTAGTAGTTGTCGGGGTGTTGCTATACTGTTCTCAATGTGTACTGTGTGGTTGTCATCAATTTGACTTTGATTTTGAAAATCTGGTAATAAGTTCATGAGAATGTTCTTAAATGCATTTCTTGAAAAATTCGGAAGTTCTCAAACATTTTCTTGAGCAAGAAAATATAGAATTTCCTTAACGGGATAGTCCCGCCAAAAATTTCTGTCATGATTTTCTCACCCTCATGTCGTTCCAAACCTGTATGACTTTCTTCTGACTGTCTTCTTTTATTTCCTGCAGAAAAAGACATGACGGTGAGTAAATTATGATATTTACAGTTTTGGTTTGACTATACAGTACCTTGAAGGACTTAAATTACAAATTTAAAAACAGAATTACAAAAATACAGCATATTTTGCAAACGCCTCTTCGCACACTGCACTCCCCCGACCGAAACATCACAATCACAGCTAGGGGTGGGCGATACTGCAAAATTCGGTATCGATCCGATACCAAAGTAAATACAGGGCCAGTATCGCCGATATCGATACCGATACCAATACTTTTTCATTTTAAAAGCATGCACTTGAACTTACATGCACTTTCCTGTGCTAGAGCAGTGTGTCATGATTTTATGAGGTGAATGCATCATTAATATGCTAAATCTGAATACGTTTTCACGACCACGAAATATTTTGTGATTTGTGCTCTCAACTCGCCTGTAATTAGTCAGTGACTTTTACCAAACTAATCTAATTATAGTAAATGTACTATTGTACACTAGCCTACTGTTCAAAAGTTTGGGGGCTGTAAGATTTTTAATTCTCTTCTGCATTTATTTGATCGAAAATACAGTAAAAACTGTAATATTATTACAATTTAACATGGGCTATTCTGTCATTTATTCCTGTGATCAAAGCTGAATTTTGATCTTCTTCATGATCCTTCATGATGAGAATTCATTTTAATATGCTGATTTGCTGCTCAAGAAACATTTCTTATTATTATCAATGTTGAAAACAGTTTCATGTTTTTGTGGAAACCAAATAATTTTGCATAAAATGTATCATGATGAACAAAGTTGAAAGAACAGCATTTATATGAAATAGATTTTTTTTAACAGTGTAAAACCCTTGACTTTCACTTTCGATCAATTTAATGCATTGATCCTTGTTGAATAAAAATATTAATTTCATTAAACAAATCTTACTGACTTTAACATTTTGAACCGTTATGTAAACTTTTAATTTGTTTATTGCAAAATAACTCCCGATTGTTTCTCTGTCATCTAAGCAAGGCTTCGTTTCCCAAACGCACTCTGACAGAAGCACCAGCATCGAACGCTCTCTGTGATTGATTGGTTTCGTCTTGTATCCAGATGACTAGGAGAAATAGTTCTACCCTACACAATGATTCGCTAACATTCGCTTATTTTTAAACTTAGAAGCTTTTTATACGCACTGAATTATGTTCTAAATTAATAAAAATTACTGGTAAAAAAAACACACATTTGGATCGATATTTTTATGTGAGGATCGATCCTTTTCAATACCACGTCAGTATCGAAAGTATCGATACTTCAGGATCGATCCGCCCACCCCTAATCACAGCTCTTATGGATGCTTGTAAAGGCATGTCTCAACAGGTAAAGTAGGTGACTTCAGTAAAAAGTCCAACACATTAGGAATTCTTTTAGCTGTGTTGCTATTTGTCATATGAGTGAATATGCTAAACACTTTCTCTAGAGCAAATGCAAGGATCTCGCTCCACAATGGTTTGAGGCTGTCTACCCCGGACACGTCAAAGTAAACATTATAAACTGGAACATTTTTCTTTCTGTATAGGTGCATAATGATGCTGTATAGTATTGATGCATCCATTGAGTTGCATCGCAATGCCCCATTCACTTTAAAGTGTTCATGGTCTGTTTATTCTTTGATTTTGGCTTGCACTTCGGTAACCGAAGCTGAAAGTCTTTTCCCATGTTAAGCATTCATGGTCCCACACCGGCAACATTACACAACATCACAACATTACAGTAGCCACGCCCCAAACTCTCGCTATAGGTTGAGCTGGAAAGTGATTGACAGATCTGAGCGAACTGCTGTCAAGGTTTTGATGATGCCTGAGAGGCTAAATGTTTACACTTTTGGGGGAGATAAACCCATGAATACTAATACTAGTCAATGAACAATAAACTGGGTTAAGAGAATGTATTTTAACATAAAAAAAAAACTTACATGGCCTTTAAAAGTGCCGTATGTAATATTGGCAGCTAGTGGAGCTGCAGTCCAGCTTCAAAATATTGGTCCCCCTCCTCAAACTGCGCGTTGCCAGATTGAGGACACGCAACAGAAACGAGCGCAAATTTGAAAACAGAAGGTGACGAGCACTTTCACTGTAAGTTGATGAGTTGATTTATCTGTGTTTTCATATGCCTCTTGTCATAGAGTTTTTCGACGGATGCCGAGGCTTTTTAGGTTTGGTTTGCTGGCTTCCATGGATGCAATACGCTGTGTTTTCCGCCAGCTGGCAACCCGGGTGTTGAAATACTGTTAGGTAGATTGGCAGTGTGTGGAATCAAACAGACCAAAACAAAAACAGAAATTCTGCCACAGAACACCAGAGTAGAATAACCGGCTGTAGCATTGCTTTTCAGTGAAACAAGTATGTGAACTCAGCATGTTTCCTAAATATCTGCAAACATATTATGATATGTTTATGCTTTAGTACAGTCCCCCAAAAATTGCATACAGCACCTTTAAGCAAGTGTTTTAAAATGAACTTTTAAGTGGCTATTTTCAGTGATTTTTTCCTCATGAATACAAAATATTGTTAACTTTTTTTTCTTGTTAAAAATATAAAGAAAATAGTAGTTATGAAGAATTTTATTGTTAGAAGTGTGAGGTTGTTGTAATGTCTGTGAGATTTTTTAATGTTTTTAAAAGAAGTATCTTCTGCTCACCATTAAGGCTGCATTTATTTGATCAAAGATACATTAAAAACATAAGAATAATATTACAATTTAAATGAGCTGTTTTTTATATGAATATATTTTCAAATGTAATTTATTCCTGTGATGCAAAGCTGAAGTTCCAGCATCATTATTCCAGTAATACTGCTACTGCTGCTTCATGTTTTTGTGGAAACCATGATACATTTTTGGTCACACTAGATTAGGGTCCAATTCTCACTATTAACTAACTATAAACTACGACTTTTGCCTCAATAAACTCCTAATTACTGCTAATTAATAAGGTAGTTGTTAAGTTTAGGTATTGGGTGATTAAGGGGTGTAGAAGGTCATTCAGAATAAGGCATTAAAATGTGCTTTATAAGTACTAATAAACACCCAATATCCTGCATGCTAATTAACAACTAGTTAATAGTGAGAATTGGGCCCTAAATTAAAATGTTACCCTTTTTTTTTGGTGAATTTAAAGACTTGATTTTTTTTAATAGAAGCACCCCTAAATACCACTCTTGCCTTTGCAATATACAGTCTCAGTCCATATATCAGACTCCGTTCACCCTGCCTTGAATGCCTGTCAGCTTCTCTCCTCCACCTCCGCTCTATTGCCCTCGTCTGCTGGGAGCAGATTGAAGAGCAACTCATTTATTACGAGGACCTGTTGCTTCTGCTGACAAGTCCATCACTGTCCTGTCCCTGCCAGCTTCTTCTACTCAGAGTTTCAGTAGGTGGCAGATCCAAAGCAATCTGTCTGATGGACGAGTGTGATGTGTTAGTTCTGCTCTGCCGTTGACCCGAGGTGAGCTGGATCTTGGTTAGTTGTGTGTTCTTCTAGCCTTTGAAACCTCTGCAGATTTCTCTGAAACTGCACAGATGGGTCTCTGACTTGCGTCTGGCTGCTAGGAGCTCTTCCACTTGGACACCGTCCGTTGCAAGTATTTTTAAGGGATTTAGTGCAACCTTTTTTGAAGTTACAGTTTTTCTCAAATGCTAAAACACATTTCACAAACGTTTCCTCCATGTTCCCCAATGTCTAAACACAACACCCTTTTCTAAAGCTACATAAACACAACCACACCTTCTCACTTCAAAACTCAAACTTTCACACCAAAAGAGCAGCTCGAAGCTTTCAAAAATGTAAACACTATACACATCATTACACACTACAGCAAAACAATTGAAAACACAATGCTCAATTTGTGAGAAGGTTCTTTGTTTCATAACTGCCAATGCATATTTTTTAGAAACTTTACAGTAATGGATCTTCTTAGATCTCTGCAGAGGATTAGGCATTTAGATTTGTGAGTTTCATATGAAGAGTATAAATCTATAGTAAATTCTGCATGTACACTACTGTAACACAACTCAATGCAAAAACAGAATCTATTGCACACAACAGTACTCTTGAAAACATGATCAGGGTGTGAAGTTTTTTTATTTACTTTATTCACACCACACACACACCACAATTACTGTGCGGCATCATGTCGCTGAGCTGCATCGGGCCACATCACCTCATCCACATCGCAGGCTATATTGTCTCTTGCCAGGCACCGCGGGAAAAACGCCCTGGAATGGCGAATCCATCCTTGGAAGGCCTCCATTGGGATGTCAACACAGGCCAGCTCCATTGCCTGCCCTTAGGAGGTTCTCTCTAGTGTATGATTGTCTGTCATAAACCTTCCATCTCCACGATGAGAAGAACTCCTCTATAGGGTTCAGGAAAGGGAAGTAGGGTGGCAGACAGTTGTTTAAAAAGTGGTTACTCTTGGTGGTGAACCACTCTCTGATTTGGTTTGTTCTGTGGAAGAGTACATTGTCCCAAATGATCACATAAATGTGATGTGCGGGCCCAGGATGGTGTTGTTGGCGGTCCAGGAGGATGTCTTTTAGCTCCTCTAGGAAGGTGAGGAGACGTTGGGTGTTGTAAGACCCAAGGACAGCATGCCGGTGGACAAGCCCCTCCAAACCCATGGCCGCACAAAGAGTAATATTACCCCCCCGTTGGCCAGGAACCTCAGTGATGGCTCTTTGGCCAATGATGTTACGGCCTCTTTGCCTTCGTTTCTGCTGGTTGAAGCCAGCCTCATCCAGGAAGAGGTACTCATGAGATCTGGCCATCGCGTCCAACTGTAATATGCTCTGTGAAAATGCGAAAGTGCACAGGTGTTCAGAACAACAGTCAATCAGGTAGCACAGTATTGTCCAGAAGTAATGTAGGCCACTGAGCAACACAGTATGTCCACTAACTGTACTGTGAACATGGATGTATACTTACTTGCACATACTCGTAACGTAGGTCTTTGTGTCGCGCAGAGTTGCGCTCAAAGGGAACCCTATAGACCTGTTCCATCCTAATCTTTTGGCGCAGGAGAACTCGGTCTATTGTGGCCAATCTGACATCATCAATGCTCTCAAAGTTGACATTATCGGCAATGACTTTGTCTCTGATCTCCCGGAGTCTGATGAGGTTGTTCTCACGAACCATATCCACAATGAGGGTTTCTTGTGCCGCTGTAAATATGGCAACCCTCCCACCTCTATGTGGCATTCTTTCAACTCTAAAGAAAGAAACATGTGTTGTCAATTGACATGTTTTACAATACAGTAACAACTGATTTGAAACCAATAGACTACTTTCACAGGCTTGTAAAATTGTATTGTGACAAAGAAAGCAATAGAGTACAATACCTGTTGTGTTGTCTGAATGCCCTGATAATGGTGGCCACGGTGAACCTACTCAGTTTTGGACGGACTCTTAGTCCTGCTTCAGGCATTGTCATGCCATGGACAATGACATGGTCAATGACTGTTGCTCGCATCTCGTCCGTAATGATGGTGCGAGGTTGTCTTGCTCTCCCTCCTGGACCTTTTCCTCTCCCTTGTTGGCCTCCTCCTCTCCCTTGTTGGCCTGCTCCTCTCCCTTGTTGGCCTCCTCCTCTCCCTTGTTGGCCTCCTCCTCTCCCTTGTTGGCCTCCTCCTCTCCCTTGTTGGCCTCCTCCTCTCCCTTGTTGGCCTCTTCCTCTCCCTTGTTGGCCTCCTCCTCTCCCTTGTTGGCCTGCTCCTCTCCCTTGTTGGCCTCCTCCTCTCCCTTGTTGGCCTCCTCCTCTCCCTTGTTGGCCTCCTCCTCTCCCTTGTTGGCCTGCTCCTCTCCCTTGTTGGCCTCCTCCTCTCCCTTGTTGGCCTCCTCCTCTCCCTTGTTGGCCTGCTCCTCTCCCTTGTTGGCCTCCTCCTCTCCCTTGTTGGCCTCCTCCTCTCCCTTGTTGGCCTCCTCCTCTCCCTTGTTGGCCTGCTCCTCTCCCTTGTTGGCCTCCTCCTCTCCCTTGTTGGCCTCCTCCTCTCCCTTGTTGGCCTCCTCCTCTCCCTTGTTGGCCTGCTCCTCTCCCTTGTTGGCCTCCTCCTCTCCCTTGTTGGCCTCCTCCTCTCCCTTGTTGGCCTCTTCCTCTCCCTTGTTGGCCTCCTCCTCTCCCTTGTTGGCCTGCTCCTCTCCCTTGTTGGCCTCCTCCTCTCCCTTGTTGGCCTCCTCCTCTCCCTTGTTGGCCTCCTCCTCTCCCTTGTTGGCCTGCTCCTCTCCCTTGTTGGCCGCCTCCTCTCCCTTGTTGGCCTGCTCCTCTCCCTTGTTGACCTCCTCCTCTCCCTTGTTGGCCGCCTCCTCTCCCTTGTTGGCCTCCTCCTCTCCCTTGTTGGCCTGCTCCTTTCCCTTGTTGGCCTCCTCCTCTCCCTTGTTGGCCTCCTCCTCTCCCTTGTTGGCCTGCTCCTCTTCCTCGTTTGCCTCCTCCTCTCCCTCGTTGGCCTGCTCCTCTCCCTTGTTGGCCTGCTCCTCTCCCTTGTTGGCCTCCTCCTCTCCCTTGTTGGCCTGCTCCTCTTCCTCGTTGGCCTGCTCCTCTTCTTCCATGGCCAGCTCTTCTCCCTCCTCTGACTCGAATTCCTCTTTCCCTGACTCTGCCTTCATCCATTGTGTTTGTTTGGAATCTTCAGCAAACTGTGCACTCTGAACTTGCTTTTATACATGTGGTCACAGCATTAGCAACAAGTGTCTTCAATTTTGAGTCGTTGTGTGTAATGAATGACGCCAGGTGTGTTCATTGTGTTCAAATATTGCTGACTGTGGCAAGCATTTTGCATCACATGAGCTTTCATTTGAGAATAGAGCAGAGTTCTTTTGCAGCTTGTGTTTTAGCAAGGAAAAAATTGTTAAGATTTATGAGAACGGAGGATTGTGTTTTGTGAATTGTGTCTTCATGTGAAATGTGTTTATGATATTGGAAAATGATGGCTAGATTTAGTAAATGTGTTTAGACAACTGGTCATTTGGTTTAAAGGATTGGCTTTTGTGTTTTAGCATTTGAGAAAAACTGTAATATTTAAAAAACAACAACTTTTATCTACCAAATCAAAGCCATGTGGTGCAACAAACATGCAAATTATAAATAAAAACAAACAAATAAATAAACCCTAAATATTTATATATAAATATTTCCTTACAACATTTAAGGTTTGTTTATTTATTTGTTTGTATTTTCTTTCTATGATAAAGAAAAAATACATGTATATTTAAAGATATATATCTTTATATATATATATATATATATATATATATATATATATATATATATATATATATATATATATATATATATATATACATATATATATATATATACATATATATATATACACTGTATTGAGCCATGTTGCTGGTCAGAAGACATGAATGTTTCACAAACTTTGTAGATGCAAAATATGAAAAGCTTTACATTTCTGTGTGATTATTGCTGTAAATAGTGCATCTCATATCTTGAATTGTAGTTAAACTCCAATTGAATCATCCTAATGTAGCATTGTTTTATTTCTGAAAATATAATTAGCTCAAATGAAAAACTGAATAAAATGTTGTTTGCAGAAGTATTCAGCAAGATTGCAAAAACAAAAAGAACAGGACAAATGTAATGAGAGCTCAATAGGCTTTTAATTGGCCTCTACCTGTGAATAATTAAATGGATATTGAGGCTGTGAATCTGAAAGACAGCTGTGAAAGAAAAGAAATGAACACTTGAAAGAAGTAGAGATGATGTTAACATTATAAATATTATACTGGGCATCAAAGAAGTGTTTTCAAATCTTTTTCTGATCAAGGACACTCGTCAAACTGCACACAGATGACAATTATAACTTTAAAGAAGCTACAGAATTTAATATTTGAGAAAAGAGTCATGAAAGAATTAACTACACTGATTTTTATTTTGTAGAAACTATTTTCTCTCCATAATTGCTAGTAAATTTTGCAATTTATTTCAAAGAACTACAAGTAACCCATTGAATTAAACGTGATATTTTAACTGAAATAGTATTTTACTGATGCAAATTTTTGCTTTGGAAAATATTAAAATATATTAATTACATTTTCTAAAAATATTTTCTGACATAAAAAAGAAATAGATGTTTCTGAGTCCTGTTGCTGAGAATTTAATTTAGTGTTTTTTCAGATTCTGTCAAGTAGGACGTATAGCATTTAAGAGCTTTACAAAACATAAATCAAACAACATTTCACTGAAGAATCATTAATTCTGTGAAATGAGTGTCTGAGCACTCGATTAATGCATACTTCTACAGAAAGCTTCATTTTCTGTAAATGTGTTTTAATAAATGGGAATATGTGAGTGAGTGAGAGAGGATGACTAATGTGAATGTAGATATATGTGCTCTTGACTTAACAGATGTCTGTTACTGCTCTATCAGTGATGATTCATTCAAGTGCATCTGTTCACTTTAAAGTGAGTGTACTCAAAAACACTTCCTGCTGTTATACATACTGTACTGTGTACATCTGCACATACGTCTACAGTTCAGAAACTGAGGTAATGTGGACAGAACACAAACAGAGATTTCATTGAAGCTGTTTTAGATAGATGTTAACATCTGCATGTTGTTTGAGTAAGCGTTAGAAATTATCCTGACGGATAAAAACATCCTAATCAAAAGGAATTTGTTTTGGTTAACAGGAGCGCAGATCACTGAAAAACTTTCAGGGTCAGTAGAATTTATTAATAAATCAATACTTTTATTCAGCAAGGACACATTAAAATACGAAGGTATCAGTAAAGACATTTAAAATATTATAAAAGATTTCTGTTTCAAATAAATGCTGTTCTTTTGAATTGTGAATAATTTTGAAAAATATTCACAAAAATATTAAGCAGCCCAACAAAAGCTCATGTGACGCTGAAGATTAAATAGAAAACAGTTCATTTTAAATGACAATAATATTTGACATACATGCAGCTTTAGTGAGTATAAGAGACTTCTTTAAGACATTTTAAAAAAACGTACTTACCAAAACTTTAGAAGTTTTACTCGTGGCCATAGACAGTTTGTTCGAATCATTGGAAGCTGAATGAATCAAATTAATTCAAAAATGCTTTTCACAATTCATTAAGTCGTATTTCTTTTTAATAATTTTAAAGCAAAGCATCTGCAAATTATGCCATCACTCATTGGCTGAGACGGCAGGACATCTTTTGAACATTTAAGTGGAAAGATGATAAACCCTGAAAGCTTAAAGGACTGAAAACAGAAAATTAAGTATCATGAAGTTGTTGTTTTCTGGGCTGTTTTGAGGAATGACAGATAAAAACTTAAAGGTGAAGTATGCAGTTTCTGTGACCTAGCACAATTACAAAAATACAACATATTTTCCAAACAATCTTGCAAACACCCCTTCGCTTGTCAAAGCTGAATATCTTTTCCATTGTAACACGTCAGTCATGATCTTACCAAAGTCCCTTTAAGGCAAGTCATTTCACTCCCATCTGAGCTTCTAAAGGCAGCTGAGTGACTCAATGACTTTACCAATTGGCGATTGGCTCTTTTATTTAGAAGGCGGGGCTTATTCCGCCATTAGGTATTCATAGAGACAGAGCGACAAGCGTCATAATCTGAAAACCATGCCCACCGGGGGGGAAACAATCCAACCGTCCCCATTGACTTGCGAGAAGCTGCCTCCTTGTCATTTCTGACTTATAACAGAAAACAAACAATGTCTAAAAGCTGCTATATGACAAGGTGTACAGCAAACGCAGGGCTCTATTCTTGGGCCAGAACTATTTAATCTGTATATGTTACCTCTGGGTTCTATTTTAACTAAACATGGGGTTTCTTTTCACCTGTATGCCGACGATACCCAAATTGACATCACCTAAAACGTGATGACAAGTCTGCCTTAAAGCCACTACTGGACTGTATTGATGAACTAAAACTATGGCTTACTGATAACTTTTTGAGTCTGAACGAAAACAAGACGGAAATTATCCTGTTCGGGCCCAGTGATCGTAGTACACATGCTTGTGACCTTCAAACGTTGTCACCTTTCAGTACCACCTGTATTCGGAATCTGGGGGTCTGGATTGATAACAACATTAACCTTGAAAAGCAGATAAGTGCTGTGGTAAAATCCTGCTTCTTTCATCTTCGTCTCTTAGTTAAGGTTAAGCCATTTTTGTCTAGTAAACACTTTGAGATAGCTATGCATGCATTTGTAACATCCAGTTTGGACTATTGTAATTCTTTATATATTGGAATTCCTCAGAAACACATAAACCGTCTACTAATAGTCCAAAATGCAGCTGCACGCCTCCTCAAAGGAAAACGTAAATTTGAACATATTACTCCGGTTCTGATCTCGCTTCACCTGCTACCGATTAAATTTCGAATAGATTTTAAAGTTTTGCTTTTTGTTTTTAAATCTCTACAGAATTTAGCTCCCCAGTACCTATCTGAACTGCTTCACTCAGATCATAAGTCAAGATCACTTAGATCGGGGGACTTGCACTTACTTTCTGTCCCCAGGACAAGATTAAAAAATAGGGGTGACCGTGCTTTCGCAGCCTATGGACCCAAGCTATGGAATAGCCTACCTTTAAATATCAGATCTGCCCAAACTCTGACACTTTTTCAAACCTCTCTGAAAACTCACCTTTTTTCATTAGCTTTTAATGTACCTTGATGTGTCCGTCTTCTCTCTTTGACGTGTACTTGTTGGTTTCGTGCATGTATTGTCTATCTTTTTACTGCCTTGTTAAGCACTTTGGTCAACGTCAGTTGTTTTTAAATGTGCTATACAAATAAAATTGTATTGTATTGTAAACAAGCTAAAAAACCCAGAACTAAGTTTTAATAAGCTGTCGACCCCAAAAAACGAGCGTTTAAGGAGACTAAAGTGGATACAGGCAAATTGGACGTGAAGCATCAGCTGGAAGAATGGGTAAATTGTGAGATCCTGACATGCACTAAAAATACACCACGTATGCAGTAAACATTTTGTCATTGGTAAGTTAAATATCCAAATGTCAGTTTTGTATATTATATTTCTGTAAGCTAGGCTATCCCTGTCGTCGATTACGTTCCCCTCCAGTGCACGTAGTTGTCAGAGTAATATGACATGTCTCTGTCTCAATTGCCTGTATCCACTTTTGTGTCCTTAAACGCTCGTTTTCTGGGGTCGACAGCTTATTAAAACTTAGTTCTGGGTTTTTTAGCTTGTTTGCGGTACACCTTGTCACACAGCAGCTATTAGACATTGTTGTTTTTTTTGTTACAAGCTTCTCGCAATAAAGTCAATGGAGACGGTTGGATTGCCACCACCCACCCCCCCCCCCCCCCCCCATAGGTTGAGCTTGAAAGTGATTGACAGATCTGAGCAGACTGCTTCAAGGTTTTGATGATGACTGAGAGGCTCAATGTTTATGCTTTTGGGGGAGATAAACCCATGAATACTAATAGTAGTCTATGAACAATAAGCTGGGCTAAGATAATGTATTTTAACATAAAAAGATACTTCACCTTTAAGGCTGGTCTAAAATAGCTGTGGTTAATGTTGGTTAATAATACACATGAAAAAGAAGTATCATTACTCTCCCCAGGTCATTTTATTCACTGGTCTGTTCACTGTACACTTCAGCCCATCAGCTACACAATTTAGTAATTCTAGTGTATTGCATTAGTATAAATATTTATTTACATAATCTTTATTGCATAATGGCAGGGAGAACATTGCACTGTAAAACTGTACTAACCGTTACAGATGATGATGATTCTTGTGTCTGGATGTGGTTGTGATATGTCCTTTTCCTCCATCTGGAGGTGTATAAGTCTTGGAGGGAGGGCAGGAGTGCACCAATTATCCCTTCAGCCGTCCTAACTGTCTATTGCAGACATTTATGCCTGATTTAAAGGCCGAACCAAACCAGACAGTTATAGAGGTGAATAGGACAGACTCATTGATGACCATTTCCCTAGTCACACTATCTGCTGTCTGTCTGAAAGTTAGTGATCCGCTGACAGACTGTGCAGGACACAGAGAGCTGGATCATTTTGTTCTAAAGATGTTCAGAAACGATGGTGTTGAATAGTCTGCAAATAGGTTCCTTGCATAAGAGCCTTGCATTATCATTTATGAATATAGCTGCAAGCAGCAATATATGGAGTCCAAACAGAACAGAAAGAAGTTGGATATTAAATGCAAAGATGTTACATAACTAACCGACTTACAAAGACAATATAGAACTTAGAATAATATCCACTGACAATATGCAGAATTTCAAAGCAGTACAGATCAGATGCTATGGCTTAAAGAGACAGTTCACCCAAAAGTTACAATTCTGTCATTTACTCACATGTCATTCCACCTGTACGACTTTCTTTCTTCTGCAGAACACAAAAGATATAGAATTTTTTTTGTTTTAAGAAATCTCTCTTTTTTTTTGTCCATAAAATGAAAGTCCAATGGTCCAATGTTGTTTTGGATCCCACTGACTTTCTTTGAATGTACAAAAACAGTTTAAACATTCATTTTTGGGTGAACTATCCTTTTCAGATAGCATTTGATTAGTGTTTACAATATTTAGTTTTTTGCAATGTTGAGAGAGAAAAACCCCCCACAAATAAGCCACATCTGTGTTTAAGTCACATTTCATTATTACAATCAGAAATAATGTAAAATGCTGGTAAATTAAGCACAACATTCTCAAGCATAAACACTATAAACATGTATTTTAGTGTCCCTTACTCTGCAACAAATACTTTAAATTTAACGCTATTCAGAAAAGAAATGACAATATACACTACTGGTCAAAAGTTTTAGATCGGTACGATTTTTAATGTTTTCAAAAGAAGACTCTTCTGCTCACCATGGCTGCATTTATTTGATAAAAAACATTAGTATTGTGAAATATTTTGACAATTTAAAATGAGGCCAACTATTTTAAAATGTAATTTATTCCTGTGATCAAAGCTGAATTTTCAGCATCATTACTCCAGTCTTCAGTGTCACATAATCCTTCAGAAATCATTCTAATATGCTTTGTTTAAAAAACAAAACAAAAAAAAAATTCATTATTATTTTCAATGTTGAAAACAGTTGTGTACTTTTTTTTCAGAATTCTTTGATGAATAGAAAGTTCAAAGAACCGCATTTATTTAAATTAGAATCTTTTCTAACATTATAAATGTCTTTACTGTAACGTTTGATCAATTTAACACATCTTTGATAAATAAAAGTATTGATTTCTTTTATTTCTTTCCCCCCGAAAAAAATAAAATTTCTTACTGACCCCAAACTCTTGAAGGGTAGTGTTTAATGTTACAAAAGCTTTCCATTTCAGATAAATGCTGTTCTTTTGAACTTTCTATTCATCAAAGAATCCTGAAATAAAAATGTAAAAAACTGTTTTCAACATTGATAATAATAATGAATGTTTCTTGAACATCAAATCATCATATTAGAATGATTTCTGAAGGATCATGTGACACTGAAGACTGGAGTAATGATGCTGAAAATTCAACTTTGATCACAGGAATAAATTACAGTTTACAATATATTCAGCTGAAAAACCAACTATTTATGTGAACTTTGTGAGTTTTTGACATAATCTTGTACGTATTTGACAATTTAAGTGCAATAAGACGTGAAAGAGAACTTAGTTTAATACTCACGGGACGCTCTGTCTGACATTCAGCTCTCTGTGTGCGTGCTTTGGATGTGTGCTCTCAGAAAACCATATATCAGAAATTTAGACTGATATGGCATTAAAACACACGCAGATAATACACTTTCATGATGATGAAGAACCACTAGCGGCGCCAGGATTTTGATTGTAGGTGGGCCTCCAGAAAAAAGAGAAAAAAAAAACGGGTTCCCCTTCATCTGTTTCAGCGCTTTTCTGCGGCACTGCCAATATTAATTTTCCCTCCAGAAAATGTGCATACAGACAGCCAGACACTAACTCTAACGTTAGCCTAACTGTTAGCCTACTTGCTTGCTGTTGTAAGAGGGTGGCTACGGGAGGACTTGACGGGGTGAGGGCGGCCGAGCAGGATGGTAACTCGTCACTTGTAACCGCGTTACTTAAAATGGCAAGAGATTCCTCAGAGCGTTTCTCGGAGCGCCAACGTCATTCATTTGATTGAATCACTTGCTGGTGACGATACAGCCTGTGGGCAGGCTTAAGAGTAGAAGCCGCTGATTGGCTGAGAAGCTTTCACTCAAAGCTTTCCTCGGGCTGCTTATTGGATGAACTGCTAGAATGAAAATCACTCACTACTCACTATAGGCCTGGGTCAATTTGAGCGGTATGGTAGCGCCGCAGGTGTGAAGAACTGCAATGTCTCGTGAGCACGATAGAGATGATAATCAAAACCAAACAGATGTTTTAGTTTTTGGCAGAGTATCTGAGGCACAAGCTGTACAGGCTCCGCCCTCTTCTGGAAAGGGGGCGGGGAGCAGCAGCTCATTTGCATTTACAGATACATGTATGAAAACAGCATGTTTTTCCTTCCATTCAAAAAATGTACAACAGGGTATAGTAAATGATCTGTGATTTTGAGCTGAAACTTCACAGACACATTCTGGGGACACCTGAGACTTATATTTTATATATATATATATATATATACTGGGGTGGTGGCACAGTGGATAAGACACATGCCATGACACAATGTGTCCCTGAGCAAGACACTTAACCCCTTGTTGCTCCAGAGGCGTGCGACCTCTGAAATATAGCAATTGTAAGTCGCTTTGGATAAAAGCGTCAGCTAAATTAATAAATGTACATATATTACATCTTGTAAAAAGGGGCATAATAGGTCCTCTTTAAAGTGAAGCTGAAACTGAAAAATTCGCTATACAAATAAACTTGTACTGCTCTCATTCTGCACGAATTCAAATGTGTGCACTTTGTGAAGTTTTGCCTGCTTGACGTTAGTTTCATTAAATTGCATTATAGGTCGCTTTAGAATATAAGTCACCGCGTGTTTCAGATGATAAAAAACGTGACTTGTATTCCAGAAATAGAGTGTATGAATGTATACATCTCCTCTAATGATTTCAGCCCAACAGCTTAAAAATTGTTGACCGCAGCTTCACTTCTTGGACCCCTAATAAAGCTCAGTCAGCCGAATCTCTGCTGCAGGATAAATGTAGCCTCCAGTGATCACATTGCGTAAAATCGTTTCCACTCTAATGAAAGATACAAACGTGTACAGTAGGCATCTCATTAAGAGACCAAAACCAATCAACCTGAACTTTGAGCATCTGAACATAATGAGTGGATCATATAACCACTGTGAAGTGATTCTTGATATTCAGCAGGAATTAAAAAGAAACGTCAGACCTCACGATAGTCTGGGCCTGTTGAGCGCTGGTGATTGTGTTAATGTTGCTGATTGTTTATACTGCTGTGATAATTCTTGTCTTATTTCCTTATTAAAATAAATGTATGTCTTCATCACCCTCTCACCTCCCCGGCTCGCTTCTTAATGGAAATTTGATTGTTGTGACAGTAAATTCCAGTTTGATGTGCTGTAACAAGACAGCAATTTCCTTAAGGAAATGAGAGGCAAGTAATCACCAATGTACACACAATGGCTGAAGTTAATTTAGCATTGGATAATGGAAAGTTGGCAGTAGAGATATGTCTGTGCTTTTCTGTGGTCTGTGAAGCATTCAGACGTCCTTGCTTAGTTAAAGCTGAAGTGTGTAATTTCTGCATCACTAGAGTCACCAAACAGAATTGCAAAAATAAAGATTGTTGCTAAATGAGTTTTCTGAAGACTTTCATGCTTTCACTTCATTAGTTTAAGCCTATTGTTGCTTACTATGCTAGGCTTGTTGTGTCTCACTTAATATATTTAAGATGAAATTATCTTCTAATCATGGTTATTCCTCTTGTCTGAGATAATTGCACGTTCCTGTGTTGATTGGAGTTAAGCGATTGGTTGATGATGCGATGCCTTATGTGCTTAAAAACGTCTGGTTGAAGGCAGAAGTACAGACTCAAAATAAAAAACCTATTTTGGAACTTTTTTGTTTGTCAGTTTGTCACCTACCCTCAGGATATTTACATTTATGCATTTGACACGCTTTTATCTGAAAAAAGTACAGTAGTGTTGAAGGCATCAGTTATTTTAGTGTCGTTTAGATACTATTATAGTTTTTATTAATTATATTTTGCATTTGCATTTTAATTTTTGTTAAAGTTATAGTAATTTTGTTGTTGTTTTTTAAATGTCTATATATTTGTTTTATTAGTTTTTTGTTTGTTTTAGTTATTTCAAATTTAAGTTTATCTTGTTTCATTTAAAGCAACAAAACTGTATTTTTTCTTATGGTTTTAGTTTTACTCTCAGTTAATTATAATAACCCCGGAAGGCATATATTTTTATCACTTCATACAGTAATTTTGCAGGATATTCGAACCAATGATATCGCCGTTTTTAAGCTCTAATGTTTGAGCTTCAGGTAAAGTGCTTTTCCATGCTTTTTTTTCTTTTTTAAATAATTCATAATTTTTTTTAAACTATATAGTTGTGATACCATTTGTTCTCTGTGTGAGAATTATTAATGTTAAAGGTTTCCTTTTTTACCAGATTTCTTTTGGTGTGATATTAGGTGAATTTTTATTGAATCCAATTAGGGATTCAGTATGACCTGCACCATACAAGTTGCACCAAGAATTTTAACCTAAAACAAAGGATTAAACACAGGACTGGACTCTGGGAAACAAGGTTGTTGTTGTTGTTATCAGCCAGGCCAGCACTGGCCTACATTGCACATGGATGCCATGGTACAGTGCTTGACCCTCAGGCTGCTAATATTCACATTTCGATTAGGTTGATCTTTCCACCCGCTCTGATGAGCTCCGTGTTGAAGGTTTTGTTCTGCTTTGCATCTCATTTTATCATTTTTATTTAATCTGCGGCTTAATTTGTAATTCCTGTGAAGACTAAGCCACTTTTTCTAGAGTTTCAAGGAAGATTCGAATAAGCACCGTATCACCTTCCATTTCATGAGAGCAACAGAACTATTACAAAGACCAACTCAGTGCTTTTGTTGCTTCACTCAATATTTGCTCTTATGAGATCCCCTATATGATAAGTTTACTTTGTGCATCAGATTAAAATCTATAAAGAGGTGTGTTCCGCAGAGAAGAATGTAATGCTCATTGACGTACAATACTCGTGTCCTAATAGCCCAGACCGGCCTCTCCAGTCCCCCGGGGCCTAAAGTAATTGATCCTACTATCGTGAGCTCCATGCTAATCCATCATTGAACCGCTCGTTTACAGTAGAGCCACTGTATTCTCTCTCTCCTCATACACACAAAAGTGCACACTGGACTAACTTTAGGGTTTGTTATGGGGAAGATAAAAAAATGGAAGCTTCCTTCAGTCTCACACTTTACCACCGTGAGGGGAAAGCCGCGGTCCAGGCGGAAGAGCGTCGAGGGTCTGTGCGCAAGCACTCTTTTAGGGGTTTTGCACACTAGAACCTGGTTACTGGACGCGCAGTGTGTGTATCTGCTGGAACAGACTCAGGCGGGACCCACTCCTCCTCCTCGTGCTCAATCGCTCTGCTCTTTCTCTCACACCTCCTCTGCAGATGGCGGGAACGAGGATACCATAGACCTGCAGAGCAGCAGCTTGGATACCCTTCACAACTTCACTGGACAAGGTAAGCTGTGGTTCAGGTGCCGTACATATGTCACATCCTAGCCTAGTTGCGACGTAAAGGGGCACTTCGCACTGCTAAATATTCTTTCATTGCACCATTCAACTTAGTGTTTGTCCCTCCTTGAGTATGAGCTCCAAATTTTCACTCTATACGAGCCAAAAAAGCCTGATGTATAACATATAAAATCTTTTAAATACTGTGTATATATATATATATATATATATATATATATATATATATATATATATATATGGTTCAATAAATTGTTCCATTTCAAAAATATGTATATTTCGGACTATTATTTCATGTCACACTTTACAAGGTTAAACAAGTCTTAATACTTGCCCTACTGTAATGTTTTTTTTTAATTTTGCCACATGTCCGATTAATTACATATGTTCTTCATCTCATGTGTCCACCAATCCTCTAGGTGGCAGTATAGACAGTGACTGTGCCTTTGAGAGGGACTATGCTGTTCCACCGCTTTCCATGGCTGAGGGGCTTCAGCACATCCGTATCCTGGAGGGATTTTCCCGATCTCTGCCGTCATCACCTCTGCTCTTCCACCAGACCTCCAGACCTCTGCCATCCATCAGGAAGGGGTTCGGTATGGCCACAGGTACCCAACTCTCTCTGTCATGATACCACAGCTCCTAATGCCAGCATGGTGACACCATCGCATATCTGAAATGTTCAGAAAGTTTTCAATTTAGTACCATCATGTGAAGAGCCTCCTATTTTATTTTATTTTATTATTTTTTATTTTAATATTTTTTATTTATTTTATTTTATTTTATTTTATTTACCCTTTCACATTTTCAGGGTTCTTAGAAACAGAAGTCGCCGTAGTTAGGTGAACTTCTATAGTGGTGAATGGAAACTACAACACATTTTTGCGCTCACATTTGCTTCAAATGCAAAAAACAATCGACAATTGCATTTTTATGACTTTCCAAAAGTGGAAAAAATATTGAGGGATGAATTATGTTGGTCAGAAGAGGGAAAACATTTTAGCTGATGAATTAGAAACTCTCACATCAGCTTTAACTACTAACCCATTTCCAGAAAAGTTGGGGTATTTTGTAAAATGCAATAGAATCAAGAATCTGTGATTAGTTCATTTTTATAAAATAAAAAAAATAACTATTCAGTTTATTTTTATGTAACTGACCAAAGTACAAAGAAAAGATTTCCAATGTTTTCACAGACCAACTTAATTGTATTTTGTAAATATAAACACATTTTGATTTTGATGGCTTCAACACACTCCAAAAAAGTTGGGACAGAGGCGTGTTTACCACTGTGTCACATCACCTTTCCTTTTATTGTACTTTTTAGTCGTTTGGGAATTGAGGATACTAATTGTTGCAGTTTTGCAAGTGGATGTTTTGCCCAATCTCACCTCATACAAGACAGCTGCTCAAGACAGTACGTGGTCGTCGTCTGATTCTGGTTTTCATGATGGGCAATACAGTACAGACAGATCCGGACTGCAGGTGTAGTGTCTATGAAACCCATCTGTTGTAGCACACAGAACGAGGTCTGGCATTGTCTTCCTCTTATAACCATAAACCTCCCAGGAAAGATGTAATTTTGATGGCAGTATAACAAAAAAATCGAAAATGGGATCTCTTTAATATCTCAAATGTTTCTCCTAGACAAAAAAAATGAGGTTTCCTTAAGATCTAAATGGAGACTTTAGCTTGAGTCTCCTGCTTCTCACACTTGTGAGTTTGTTTGCGTCGTGGCTGTCTAAGCCTCGTATTAGCTTCATATTTCCTTCTGTTTTTCCGTATTTCTCTCTTTATTCTGTTCTGAACCATCATTTAACTCATAATTACAACTCGGTCTGTTGGCCAGACGCGTCTCAAGCCATTATACGGCTGGAACCGCAAATACGGTTGGAACATTGGTTGTTGGTCGTACAGCGAGACACCGCTTCACTGCTGTTCGCCCTGCGATCAACTGCTTTTGTCAGCCTCGTTGCCCGCTGTGAGTTTGTTTGTTTGCGTTTGTTTGTATGCGCAAATACGGTTTGAACATTGGTTGTTGGTCGTAGAGCGAGACACCGCTTCACTGCTGTTCGCCCTGCGATCGACTGCTTTTGTCAGCTCGTTGCCCGCTGTGAGTTTGTTTGTTTGCGCAAATACGGTTTGAACATTGGTTGTTGGTCGTAGAGCGAGACACCGCTTCACTGCTGTTCGCCCTGCGATCGACTGCTTTTGTCAGCCTCATTGCCTGCTGTGAGTTTGTTTGTTTTCCCTTCTATCGTGCGTCTACATTACACCCATACCACTAAAAAGACGGTTTTTACCCAAGACTTGAGTCATAAATTAGTATAAATATTAATAGCATCACTGGTTGCATCATTGCTAACTTACTGTCCATCTGTTAAAATGGCGAATATGTCAGGTGTATGTTGTCTACCTTTTGGTGCAGATGAGAACAGATCTGAATTGCTTGCGGTGCAGTCTGAATTAGAAGCTGTAGAAAAGCAGATCCGTGACCTTCTAGAGAGACAAGCTGAGCTGAGAGACCGGCGTTTAGCTCTTGAAACATCACGCGCTGATGCACACGGATCAGTGATTAACGTTAGTAATCCGCTGACGCTGACCTCGTCTACTCCGTGCGTTTCTCAGCATTGGTCCCGAGCGTCCAGGTCACGATCAGCCATGATTTCATTCACTCCGGCTCCCAACACACCACCACGAAGCCTGGGTGGTTCCGCCGAAGCCGCGTGCCAGGACAAGAATCTTTCGCCCCTCCCGGTTTTCGAGATCTCTACTCAGAACCGCTTCTCCCCTCTTCGCGAAACGGAACGCGATGCTGTGATCATCTGCGATTCCACCGTCCGACACGTCCACGTTACGTTAGGTAAAAGTAAGGTGCACAGTCGCTGCTTTCCTGGTGCTCTTGTTCTCGATATCACTGCGCGGGTAACTGAAATCTTGAACGGTGACGAGCGCGTCGGAGCTGTTGTGCTGCACGCGGGAGCTAACGACATTAGGCTGCGACAGACGGAGGTTCTGAAGAAAGACTTCAGGAGCCTTATCGATACGGTACGCAGCACATCGCCTGAAACATCGATTATTGTGTCTGGACCGCTTCCTACGTACCGACGAGGGCATGAAAAGTTCAGTAGATTATTCGCGCTAAATGAATGGTTATTGTCATGGTGCAATGAGCAGAAACTGATTTTTGTAAATAATTGGAATCTGTTTTGGGAGCGACCAAGGCTCTTCCACGCTGATGGCTTACACCCAAGTAGAATCGGGGCAGATCTTCTGTCGGATAGCATCTCCAAGATGTTAAATACTTTTTGACTAGTAACCAAAAATCCAAATCACAGTCTCTACTGCACCAATTTAATTGATATTAATACTAGTGTAGAACATTGCATAGAAACTGTATCTATTCCTCGTTTACTAAGATCAAATAATAAATCTACTGCGGGATCTAGAAAAAATCTAATTTTTATTAAAACAAAAAATCTCGCTATTAGTGAACAAAAAGAATTTCTAAAGCTAGGTCTTCTAAACATTAGATCGCTCACACCTAAGGCGGTTATTGTAAATGAAATGGTCACAGATAATAATTTCGATGTTCCGTGCCTTACTGAAACCTGGCTTAAACCAAATGATTATTTCGGTCTAAATGAGTCTACTCCGCCAGGATACTGTTATAAGCATGAGCCCCGTCTGATCGCTCGTGGCGGCGGTGTTGCAACAATCTACAGAGATATCCTTAATGTTACTCAGAAAACTCGTCATAGGTTTAATTCGTTTGAAGTGCTAAATGTTACGCTCTTAGATGTAAGAAAAAAATCCCTATTATCTCTAGCATTGGCTACCGTATATAGACCTCCAGGGCCTTACGCCAATTTCTTAAAAGAGTTTGCTGACTTTCTATCAGATCTTTTGGTCAACGTCGATAAAGCATTAATTGTTGGAGATTTTAACATACACGTAGATAATTTAAATGATGCGTTAGGGGCTGCGTTTACAGATTTATTAAACTCCTTCGGAGTCAAGCAAAACGTCACTGGACCAACTCATCGTCTTAATCATACACTCGATTTAATTATATCATATGGAACCGATCCAACCGATATAGATATCATTCCACAAAGTGATGATGTCACTGACCACTACTTGGTAACTTGCATATTACGCACTGCTGTAATATGTCATGCTGCGCCACGTTATCGACCAGGTAGAACAATTCGTCCATCCACCATAGATAATTTCTCAAATAGCTTATCTGATCTGTCTCAGCTGCTGCCTGAACCCAAACAAACAGATGAATTAGACGAACTAACTAGCACTATGAGCACCATTCTCTCTAGAACATTGGATATTGTTGCACCCATTAGATTAAAAAAGGTCAGAGAAAAAAGTATAGCACCATGGTACAATAATACTACGTATGTTTTAAAGAGAGAAACCCGTAATTTAGAGCGTAAATGGAAAAAAACTAATTTAGAGGTCTTTAGAATCGCGTGGAAAGACAGTATGTCACTTTATAAAAAGGCACTTAAAACGGCCAGGGCTGAGCACCTCAGCAAATTAATAGAAAACAACCGAAATAATCCAAGGTTTTTATTTAATACCGTGGCTAGACTAACAAATAAACAGACGTCGTCTGAACAAAATACCTCGTTACAGTTTAGTAGTAATGATTTCATGAACTTCTTCACCGAGAAAATTGAAAGCATCAGAATCAAAATCGTAAACGTTCGATCTTTGCTCGCGCCTTATAATTCGGCCGCAATTATCACCCCGCAAGAACAATTACAATGCTTTACAACCATAGAACAAAAAGAGTTAAATAAACTTATCACTTCATCTAAAACAACAACATGTTTATTAGATCCTATACCAACTGAACTACTGAAAGAAGTGTTACCTATAGTGGAAGAGCCTCTTCTCAATATTATTAACTCATCTTTATCTTTAGGTCATGTTCCAAGAACGTTCAAGCTGGCAGTTATAAAACCTCTTATTAAGAAACCACAATTAGATCCCAATAACCTAGCAAATTACAGACCCATTTCGAATCTTCCATTTATGTCAAAAATATTAGAAAAAGTTGTGTCCGCTCAACTCGGCTCTTTCTTGCAAGAAAACGACATCTATGAAAAGTTTCAGTCTGGATTCAGGCCACATCATAGTACTGAAACTGCGCTTGTTAGAATCACAAATGATTTACTTTTAGCTTCGGACCAAGGCTGTATCTCAGTACTAGTTTTACTTGATCTTAGTGCTGCGTTCGATACTATAGATCACACAATACTCTTAGATCGACTACAAAATTACACTGGTGTTCAAGGACAAGCATTAAGCTGGTTCAGGTCATACTTATCTGACCGCTACCATTTCGTCTACTTAAACGGAGAAAAAACGATTATAACTTCGGCAAACTATGGAGTGCCGCAGGGATCTGTGTTAGGCCCTTTATTATTCTCAATATATATGCTGCCACTTGGTAATATTCTAAGGAAACATGGAATTAGTTTCCATTGTTATGCTGATGACACTCAAATATATATTTCATCACGGCCAGATGAATACGCTAAATTATCCAAATTGACAAATTGTGTTAAAGATATAAAAGATTGGATGACGCGTAATTTTCTTTTATTAAATCCAGACAAGACAGAGGTAATACTTATCGGTTCTAAAAACCGTCCACAAAACCTTTCACAGCACGACTTTAACATAGTAGGATGCCCTGTTACTTTATCCGCTACAGTAAAAGACCTGGGTGTTACATTAGTCTGCAACCTGTCTTTTGAAAAGCATATTTCTTATGTTACAAAAACTGCCTTTTTCCACCTTAGAAACTTTGCTAAGCTACGTAATATGCTATCAGTCTCTGATGCAGAAAAGTTAGTTCATGCATTCATGACCTCGAGACTAGATTACTGTAATGCTTTATTAGCTGGTTGTCCTGCATCTTCAATAAACAAGCTACAGTTAGTCCAAAATGCACCCGCTAGAGTTCTTACTAGATCAAGAAAATATGATCATATAACACCGATTTTATCATCACTTCATTGCTTACCTATAAAGTTCCGTATTAAATACAAGGTATTGCTTTTGACTTATAAAGCTCTAAATGGTTTAGCTCCAGTCTATTTAACGGATCTTCTATCGCCTTACAATCCATTGCGCTCTTTAAGATCACTAAATTCGAGGCTTCTGGTCATTCCTAGGATATCCAGATCCACCAAAAGAGGCAGAGCATTTTCACATAGCTCCGAAGCTCTAGAATAGCCTTCCTGATATTGTTCGTAGCTCAGACTCGCTCTCCCAATTTAAAACTAGACTGAAGATGCATCTATTTAGCCAGGCATTCATATACATTTTTTATCTTACAGTTACTGTAAATTCAGCCTCTAGTTCATAAACGCCAGAGGAGAACTGGCCCCCGACTGAGCCTGGGTTCTCCCAAGGTTTTTTTTCTCCATTGGGTCATCTGATGGGGTGTTAGGACACCATTAGGTCACTGGATGGAGTTTTTCGGTTCCTTGCCACTGTTGCCTTTGGCTTGCTCAGTTGGGGATATTCAAATTAATTAACCAATCATACCATTGATCAGCTCTACCAAACTTGGATGTCTTTTTTTCCAGTAATAAACAAACATTGTTAAGTTGTTTTGATTGATACTGTGAAGCAGCTTTGATACAATCTGTATTGTGAAAAGCGCTATATAAATATATTTGACTTGACTTGACTTGACTTGACTTGTCTTCTGAGACAAAACTCTAACACTCTCATCACAGAAAGTTGTGTTTAAAGTTGTGTCGACAACATCACACACTGTGCTCAGATTTTTCTTTTTAGCTAGAGAAACTGGATCGCTCACATTTGTCACTTTAGAAGAGATCCCAACAACATTACACACTGTGCTTATATTTTTCAACTAAACTACAGATTCTGGAGATCTTATATTTGCATCCTCTAAAGATTCAGAAGGGACCTCAACCACATCACACTCTGTGCTCAGATTTTGTTCCTGAACTAAAGACTCCTGTGATCTCACGTTTGTCTCTTTTAAAGTATAGAAGAGACCTCAACAACATCACACACTGTGCTCAGATTTTTCTCCTATAATATGTATATGTGCAGCCTCTGAAGTCTTTGAAGAGATTACAGCAAGAGATGTTTCTTCTACCACATTCTCAGTTTGATTCTTTTTCTCTCAAATATTTATCATGTCTCATTTGTGTCTATTTTTATTTCTCCTAAGAAATTGTATGCTGTTGATACTAAAATGAGAATCACAACTAAGTCTCCTGAGCTTAGAAAAAGCAACCACTGATCAATACATTTTTCCTCTGGGATGTCTCTGTACAATCCCAGTACACACCTCCACGTCAGTGGTACCTTCACACATTTGCGAGTCACCCATGCTGTTTGCACTGATGACGATGAGAGATGTTTGCTTTTGCACCTGTCGCTGATGAAAGTCTGGATGGTCCCTTTGGTCTTTGGGACTGAGAACTCGATGTCCATTTTTCCCAAAACCATGCTGAAACGTGGACTCATCTGAACATATTCCCACTTGACCATCTGAGATGAGCTCGGGCCCGGAGAACTCGACAGCTTCTCTGCATAGAACTGTCTCTTTCCTTGCGGAACAGATTCAAGCTGCATATCTTGATGCATCAGGTGACTGTGTTAAGTGACAACGGTTTTCAAAGTACGCCTGAGCCAGTGGGGATTTCTTTAAGACTGCAAGGGAAGCTCGGCTTCCCCTATAATGTCAAAATATGAATGGTCAAATATGTACTATTGTGTTAACATTTTATTGACTAAAAATGCGTTAGAACATGTTCATCTCGAAGAAGAGTTCGTTCAGAATCAGCTACTTATAGCAGGTCGGCTGACTCGATTTCCTTCTCATTCATTCCCGGAGCGTCACAGTGCATTTCCCTGTTGAAGCCGACCGTCCATTGACTTCAATGGGGCTGCTTTGAACAGTTTATTTCAGTGCTTCGTAACTAGACGGTCATTGGATAAATGCTGCGATTATGTCCCACCCACGGACGCTCAGCTTCTCTGGGGAGAATGGAGGAGTGGGTGGGGCTGGACGCCGGGCTTCTGCGTGATGATTGGAAGGTCTGTCCAAAGACTGCATCTCCTTTTGATTGACAGCGATTTTGTACTATAAAAAGTCGCTGGCGCTGAAGCTATTCGAGCTCTCTGTCCCATCGCGGATTTTGCAAGTGTAGTCAAAAGACAAACTGCTGCAACCTATTTCTTGGTATTTGGTTGGCGAAATTACTAGGCAAGTTTCATCATACATTTTACACAATTACAGGCTACACCACATTCCTTGTTTCAGTTTAACCTAATTCCCACATTTCCTCCGTCGAGTTTAATATCTTTTTTTAGATCGTTTGTTCATTCATTCAGACAGTATATATATACATATACACTTACCTGAAGGATTATTAGGAGCACCTGTTCAATTTCTCATTAATGCAATTATCTAATCAACCAATCACATGGCAGTTGCTTCAATTTATTTAGGGGTGTGGTCCTGGTCAAGACAATCTCCTGAACTCCAAACTGAATGTCAGAATGGGAAAGAAAGGTGATTTAAGCAATTTTGAGCGTGGTATGGTTGTTGGTGCCAGACGGGCCGGTCTGAGTATTTCACAATCTGCTCAGTTACTGGGATTTTCACGCACAACCATTTCTAGGGTTTACAAAGAATGGTGTGAAAAGGGTAAAACATCCAGTATGCGGCAGTCCTGTGGGCGAAAATGCCTTGTTGATGCTAGAGGTCAGAGGAGAATGGGCCGACTGATTCAAGCTGATAGAAGAGCAACTTTGACTGAAATAACCACTCGTTACAACCGAGGTATGCAGCAAAGCATTTGTGAAGCCACAACACGCACAACCTTGAGGCGGATGGGCTACAACAGCAGAAGACCCCACCGGGTACCACTCATCTCCACTACAAATAGGAAAAAGAGGCTACAATTTGCAAGAGCTCACCAAAATTGGACAGTTGAAGACTGGAAAAATGTTGCCTGGTCTGATGAGTCTCGATTTCTGTTGAGACATTTAGATGGTAGAGTCAGAATTTGGCGTAAACAGAATAAGAACATGGATCCAGCATGCCTTGTTACCACTGTGCAGGCTGGTGGTGTAATGGTGTGGGGGATGTTTTCTTGGCCCCTTAGTGCCAATTGGGCATCGTTTAAATACCACGGCCTACCTGAACATTGTTTCTGACCATGTCCATCCCTTTATGGCCACCATGTACCCATCCTCTGATGGCTACTTCCAGCAGGATAATGCACCATGTCACAAAGCTTGAATCATTTCAAATTGGTTTCTTGAACATGACAATGAGTTCACTGTACTAAAATGGCCCCCACAGTCACCCGATCTCAACCCAATAGAGCATCTTTGGGATGTGGTGGAACGGGAGCTTCGTGCCCTGGATGTGCATCCCACAAATCTTCATCAACTGCAAGATGCTAGTCTATCAATATTGGCCAACATTTCTAAAGAATGCTTTCAGCACCTTGTTGAATCAATGCCACGTAGAATTAAGGCAGTTCTGAAGGCGAAAGTGGGTCAAACACAGTATTAGTATGGTGTTCCTAATAATCCTTTAGGTGAGTGTATATATATATATATATATATACATATATTTATTTAAGTATAAATAAATGAAAAATTTATGATGTAGGCCGAAAATGAGCTTCCCCTCTTTGAAAGACCAGCAGCCGCCACTGGCCCGAGCCCATGTGGTTGTATTTAACAGATCAGCATGACGGTTTGTCATGAGGACTCAAAGGTCACGCACATTCAACAGAAGTCTCCTGCCTTGCCATACAAGTACTGAGATTTCTCTGGATTCCGTGAATCTTTTCCTAAATTCTTTGCAATCTTGCCTTGAGAATGTGATTTTTGAATTGTTTGACAATTCTCTCATATAATTTGGCACAAAGTAGTGAGCCATGACCCCTCTTTGCTCGCAAAGACTCAGCCTTTGCTGGATTCTCCTTGTATGCCCAAACACGCTACCCTCACCTATTACCAATTCACCTGCTCATTGTAATCTGGACTGTTTAAAAATAGTTTCACTTGGATATTCTGTAATCTTTTCAGATTGTGTTGCAGCCATCAAAATCTTAATTTGTTTATATATACTAAATACAATTAAGCTGATCTGTGAAAACATTGGAAATCTTTTCTTTGTACTTTAGTTGGTTAAATAAAGGTTCAAGAAAATTAACAAATCACAAATTCTTGATTTTATTACATTTTACAAAATGTCTCAATTTCCTGGAAATGGGGTTGTAGTTTTCTGTAATTTAATGCCAAGGTTATATAACACAATGTATTATTTGAAAAGACTGTTACATTTGTGCTATGTTGTTATATAATGCATTTTTAAATGTGCGGTTTAGGTGTCCAAATACTTTTCGGGTCAGTGTATTTGCTGTTGGATGTGTCCACTAGGGTGTGCCAGCCACATATTCCTGCTGAAGCTTGAACAGCAGAATGCCATTTTAATGACTGTGTGTATTTTGTGTTTGTTTGCAATCATTTATCAAATATGAAAGTGTCTGAATGTTGGTTTAGACACACAAAAAAGAGTTCTCATTATAAATGACTGCATTCTTTATCAAGAAGAGTCGATCCTTGCACTTGTGAAATCAAGTGCATTGTGGGAGTTTTACTGAAAAGGACAGCGGTGTTGTGTATATGAGTCACTCAGTGGTTCTGTTATTGCTGTTTGTGATGTTAATGTCTCTTAATGCTCTGATTTAAGGTTCACTTTCATCCAGATTGAATGATTCGTTTCAGAGTTTGGACTTTGTACTTTATAGTTTACAGAAAACAAAATGGCAGTAGTGTCATTAGTATAAAAAGAGGGGGAAGGGAGAAAGATAATGTTCTCCCACCTGCAGATACTTACTATCCATGAGCCAATACTTTTAACAATTTAATTCCAGAAAGCAACCTAAAAGATGAATGGTTAGAGAGTCATCTAAACCTTTTTTAGGAGCCAATTTTACCAATTTGGAGGTCTTCTTCATTGGCTTCCAGCATAAATTGCAGTGTGTTTTTGCCGACTGATTTGTAATTCTCCAGTGTAAGCAGTGTTGCAGAGCATCTCATCTCTGCTAATGAAAGTCAGGCCTCTTTATGAACGCCGTTTCATCCCATTTTTCATGCATTTTCTGCATATTCATGAGTATCTAATCAGGTTCTTTTGCATTTAAGAACCGTCCTGTTGTTATGGAGAAAATATAACATGAACTGAGAATTAAACGGGTATATGTTCAGTAAAGATAGATGAAAGAAAATCATGTTCTTTGTGGTGTGAAATGATACAATGAATGATCTTCTATTATAAAGGATATATTTGGATCCATTCCACTTTGTCAGTTTGGTTTATAATTAGATGAAAACATACCTGCATTCAGTTTCATTTCACCCAAATGGCCACATAATGACTTTCTAAATGGAAGATGGCTATTTTTTTTTACTTCATTACTTCTTAGATAATCTTTTTCAATAGATGTATTTTCTCCAAATTAGGTCACCTTTTCGAAAGCTTGCCTCATAGTGTGACAAGACAACATGCCCTGCTAAGGGAACTGTACCTCTTTTTTTCTGCGTAATAATTGTGATTGGAAAGATTCAGTACATTTCCATTTTTTTAGACATAGTCAAGGTACATGTCTGTGCAACTTTCCCCTGTATTGCAATATATGAATAAAAATTTCAGGCAGTATATTTTTTGCTGTGTTTGCAGTGTATACATCTTAGGTCATAAACATGAGGCCATAACAAACCTCTGTACAGACGAGGCGATAGATTTGGTTGCAAATGTTTGTAGCATTAAATCTGATGTGCTGTTATTCAGGTAACTAGCTATAAACATGTCAGTTTAACTAGCTGTAGGTAACTTACCCAGCAAGCCTGCTCTATCCTAAAAAAATGTTTTAAAAGGTGCATAGAGTAAGGCAGTTTACTGTTATGTCAGCTATAGCAACTCATGTGAAAGAATGCAATACTTGCAACACAGAGTAATTAGAAAGACGTGATTCTACCTAAAACACTTTTCCCATAGTGCTTGATTTGTAAACTAATGCTTTTTGAAGTTGCATCACATCAGCAACTCTATATGTGTGTCTATTGTGATGTAGTAAACTTGCTCGGTTGCTCAGCTGGTACAGCACTGCACTCGTGATGTGAAGCGCACGGGTACGAGTCCCGTGAAACACCAGTCACGATAAAAGAGCTCAAAGACTTGTAGAAGCAAGTTAAAATGCCATGGTTGCTTCAGCAAATGCATTTTTATCTCACATAGAGGTTAGGTTTAATGTAGGTTATTTTTAAACTTTTAGCACCACTCACTGGACATTTCATTTCCGAACTGCCGTAATATGCACAACAACCAACGTAATGATGACAAGCAGATTCAGGGTCATCGGTTTTGGATTAAACTGAACACACTTTCAATGTCACTTTGAAAATGTCGCAAAATGTGCAGAACAACATAATATTTTGCATAAATGTCACCAGAGGCATGTTTTTCCAATAAACCTGTTTTGAATAGTTGCATTGCATTAGGACGTGAAACTAAGGGCCCTATCATAAACTCGGCACAATGCAGCGCCAAGCGCCTAGTTTCAGCCTGACGCAGTTATCATTTTCACGTCCTGTGCCACATTGTTGAAATAGCAAATGCATTTGCACCCATCTGTTCACCCATGTGCTGCTGGTCTGAAAACGAGGTGTGTTCAAGCGCATTGTTGGTGCGTTGCTATTTTGAGTCATATGATATAGACTGCGCCATTGACCAACAAAAGCCTTGTTATTTAAAGGGTGCATTAGTAATATGAGCCTATAGGCGGGTCTACAACGTGGGTACACTCTGCTTATTACACACACAGGGATGCAGAGCAGCACACAAACATGTCAAATATTAAAATAAAAGAATTACAATGCAAAAGATTAATATTGTGTACATAAAGATATGGTGGTTTCCGGCTTGTCCCGTAGATGGTCTCCCTGCTTTAACCTCGCGCACGAGCAGATCCGTTTGCTCTCTGGAAAAGCGTTCAGTCTTTCCGCTTGCAAATTCCGTCATGTAATTAGCGAATCCGCCATAGCGCGAGCGCAACTGGCTTTTAAAGGGAATGGGAGATGAGGCTCTGGTTGTTTTTTTGCACGTTACACCCAAAACATTAAGAGAATAGGGACAGCCCTTTTAGACCATGCACCTGGCGCATCGACCATTTTTCCCGTTGTTAAACTAGCAGTTAAACTAAGTGGATTCGGACACGCACTAACTGCACTTGCGCCCTGCGCTTTAGATCATGCACTTAGATCGTTAAAATGGGTCCCTAAGATTGCGTAAGCATTGCATATATTTGGTTCATGTTTAAAATACAAGGAAATACCTGGGGATGTCATAGCCATGGCCTGACACATTGAGTTGGGGTGCTCATATGGGAAATGTGATTTTGAATCCAGCTTACATTTTCTAATCATGTCCTCCCAACTCCTCTCATAATTTAATATTGGATGTCCACTGCACTGTAAACAATGTTTTTTTTTTAAGTTGAAAATGAAACAAAAATTATTGAAGTACTTGTTACAAGAAAATACTATTTAAATTTTTCTTCTTGTTTCAAAATTTTGTTTAAGTTAGTGTTATTCCAGATGATAATACAATAAATAAAAGTGAAAAAAGGACAAACGTAAATGTCTTTGCTTTCCTCTTTCTTTCTTTTTTTTCTCCTTCTTTATCTCCCTCATTCCATTTGTCTGATTACCTAGTGGTGAAGAGAAGGAGAAAATGGCAGATTGTATCCATCTCTTCAGATTTGAACAAAGCCCAGCAAGAGAGCAGTGACCTTTTTAACAGATCAATCCCATCCTGATTTAAGCGTCCCAGGGCGAGGCGGGGGGTGCGATGCCACCCCTCCTCCATCAGTTCAGCCTCAGTGAGTATAGAGAAGGTGTGCAGACGCCTCCCCTGAACAACCACTAGATCTTGATTGAAAATGCCACAAGGCCTTTGTTTTCGCGGATTGAATTCTGTTTCTGTCAGGTGCATTGCTGCAACGTCAGTTAACTTCTGTCGACACTTGCAGGGAGGCAGTTAATTCACCTCTGAGTCAGAGATATAGCTCTCCGATGTGGCTTAGCTGATTTATTGAGATTTCATAAGGCTGTATGTGTCGTCTGTTGAGGCCGCTTTGTCATTTCGTGCTGCTGGAGCCCAGTGGTGAAGAAATTGTGATAAGGGCCAGTGAGCATTTGAGAGACAACTTGTTGATTCCTTAAAGTGCACTTACACTACAAAAGTACAAACATAGGGAACAGGATATGATGTCACACTCTGATACTCTTTTAATCAATAATAAAAAAGCAAATAATAATGTACAAATGTGATATAACATTTACTCCAATATCACAATGCTGTAATATGCGACTTTGAAATGTTTTTATTTTTTATTTTTTGATTACTTGAGACAGAGGCACTTTTCCCAATTTGATTCTTATTAACAACATCCTGATTCAATTAATTTCCAGTTTCAATTTGATCCAATTTAATTCTGATTCAATGGGTAGAACATTCTCTCAGTGCTAATGCTGTAAACTATACAGGGCAGTGTTTCAGACAGATTCAAACAGGTAGCCCGTCTTTTTGAGTTCATAGGATTTGCTCGTTTTGGGAATTGAGTTACACCAATCGCACTGTATGTTTTTGATTCACTGAAAAGAATCAGCATATTAGAGTCATTTGCTCATCAGTCGTGCTGCACTTGATTTATTGTATGTTTGTTTTATTACAGTACAACACATGCAGTATAGGTGTTGAACTTATATTCACAACTCTAATAAGATATTAATGTACACATTTATTTTCCTAACTATGCATTATCATGGTCAGTTGCATTTGATTATTGCCATTAAGGATCGTTTTTTTTTTTACTCTGTTCTTCGTGACCTATTCACAATAGATATTTGAGTCTTTTTTGAGAATCACTGCTCTATTGTGATCACCAGTGTTGTTGATTTCCCTGATTAAATCACAGGATTCACTCCGAACTTCAAGCCTCACATCACCCTCCTTTTCCAAACCCAAATTAACTACCATAATCAATAGCTTTACTGCTATCCCTATAGATCTCTATGGAATTACATTTTCCCTCAATGCCCATTAATTGGCTTGATGAAATTACACCTCCTCCTCGGCTGTCGATCTGCTTCCACTTTTCCTCCTCAATCCATACCACAATTACAGTGCAATGATTAGCCCTTTTTCAATTCTCAGTAACTCTTCTTGAGTACAACCACAGTTCCTAACTGCATCCATGAAGAAGGACTCTAGCAAAAAGACTACAAAACTGGTTTGATCACAAGTGGTTGGGTGAGACACATTGCAATTTACACCTCGTAGTAACTTGTGTCTCCTGTGACCAAGAACAAACCTGACCTATTACAAAAAATAATTGAGATTTCTTTCATAATTCTCAGTTATTTTAGTGCAATATTGTTAAAACTCTATTGTTTCAACCAAGAAGCTGATTTACAGCGAATCGGCGTTGCATTACGAATACCCACAAATCTTAAGGCACGACACTACAGGTAAATAGGGTAAAAAAATATATATAACTATTAGATATCACCATACTTCCCCCATGTTGATTAATCACAATACATTAAGACAATTGCTTTGTTCTAAGTTTTCTTAAATGTTTTTTTTTTAAATAAGTAATTATGTAATTGAATTTGCAGTAATCTGCATTCATTTTCAGGACAGACATCCAAACATTGGATAAAGACAAGTTAAAAATTATTTTGTTGACATAATAGAGTGAAATCCCCTTTGTAAAAAACCTTTTGGATATTTCATTTTATCACTGCATAAATCAGAAAATACGGTCAACAGTCATATATCAGGCGAATAATATATTAACAAACCCCTTCCCTTTAGAATATAAATAAAAAAAACTTTAAAATATGGTGTATGCAAGTGACAACATTTGATATTTGAGTTGGCTAAACTTACTTACTACTTTTAGTAGTTTAAAGTATTTTTAAACTACACTTTACTTTTACTTTCAAACTACACTTAGTTTTTTAAGTTGAAACAACATTTTTTTTACAGTGCTACAGACACAAATAAAGTGTGATCCAATTAACACTAACATGTGTATTTGGAATTTTCTCTCCACTAGTCTGAAAGAAGAAGCAAAATAACCTCAAATCTCAAAAATGACCCAATGCCTGAAAAAGCAATTGTTTTACTTTTAGTGTCTTGCCAGGAGTAAACATGGTCACAGCTCAGGGACGAGCTCAGAAAAGGATAACTTTAAAGCTTGTGTTTTCTCACTTCATCTCCTTTGGCTTCTTCAAATCGCTTCCCAATTACACCCCCACCCCCAGCTCCCAGATCCTCCCTCAACCAGTCATTTGTTCAGCTAAATGGAAATGTGACATTTACGGCTGGAATTCTGCTTAGGTGAAGAGGAATGGAGTGAGGGTGAGTCCAAATGATGAAAAGATGACTGTTAAATGAGCTTATAAAATTAGAAAGGCGCAGGCATTGATGATGTAGTTCCCACTTAGAAGGAAGTAGCAGCATTGTTTTTAAACTTGTAGAATGTTATTTGGGCCAGTTTACACTAAACATGCTTACCACTTTTCTATTTTTTTTAATGTAAACACTCTAGATGGACGTATTTGACCGTTGCACTCCCGTCTTTTCCTGCGTCTCTAGTAGGGATGTGACAGTGAGAAAATTTTCCCACCAGTTAATCGACGTGTGACAACACCGGTAATACCGCTATAACCGCGGGGAACGGGGGACGTTGGAGTTTTTACCTCTTTTGCACTTTGCTTTTAAATCTGTAATTCTAATTCTAATGTGCACGGGCATATATAACGGAGCATTTTCAATGAATTCCTATGGCGCTCCGAATTAGCGGCAGATCGAGGCTGGCAATTGCTTGAATAGTGGGTTCATTGTTATTCTTAATAAAAAACACAACTAGAAAAAACACAACTAACCCTTTGCAGGTTCCGTATTAGCATTTGGTTTAAATCCAAAATATTGGAAGCCTAGTGTCTTGCCTAGGAAGACCTTGCTTTTTTTCCAGTTTACTGACCTGTGTCTCACGTCTTTAACCGCAAAAACATGTACTGTGTGATTGTCCCCTTAAAAATAGAGGTTTTAAACACAGCGATGCCATAGAAGAACCATTTTGGGTTACCCTTAGAACCTTTTCGTGAAAAGTTCATGAACCTTTTTTTTTTTAGTGCAAAGAATATTTAAATAATGTGAAGAACCTTTTCCACTATATAGAACCTTTTGTGGAATGGAAAAGTTCCATTGATACTAAAGGTTCTTCATGAAACTATAGATGCTAATTAAGAATCTTTATTTTTTAAGAATGTTGGATGTTAAAAGTTTTTAATGTAACCATCAATGCTCATTAAGAACCTTTATTTTTAAGAGTGTATATTATTGTACCGTGACCCTGATATCAATATAGTATCGCATCATTTGATCCCTGCGGATGCCCATCCTTGCAATCCATTATTGTAAACGGGGGCTGTTGCATTTATATCAGTTGACAATATCAATTACAATACAGCTTTGCTCAACCACAACTGATTTGTTCTTAAATTTTGGAGTAAATAATAGGCCTACTATTTCTTCAAGTGATTTTTTTTTTAAATTGATTAAAAACACAGACTACTCAGTGCAGAATGCAGTATGTTCTCCATACAGTGCATGTACAGTGAAGTGTTTATCATGCAGGGCTGGTGCTTGACATTCAGAGGACAGAGGGACATCGAGTGATATTAAACCCATAAATCTCTGTCCGTTTTACCAGAACAGATACAGCGCAGAGAGTTAAATCAAGGCTGTCGGAAAGTTAGATAAATACTGGCCAGATTACAAACTATAGCATTCGTCACATTTTGGCCAGACTGAACTGTTTGTTTGAATCACTGATGCGTTTAGGCTTCTTGATCTTTAATATTTTATGTCTTTATTTAAGAGCATCTGACGCTAGCAACAACAACATCGTGAGTCTGATTCCTGGGGAACATGGATGGAACAGGAACCCCTGTGGTATAAAACTGAGTTTAAAGGAATATTCTGTGATAAGCTTTAACACAAGTTAAGCTTTATCAGTGGCATTTGAGACAAATCATTTTGACACATGTCTAGTCAAGTCACCTTCGTTTATATAGCGCTTTTAACAATATGGACCGTTTCAAAGTAGCTTTACAGTGATAATAGGAAATTTAAGTAACAGAGATTGTTTTGGCTTTACAGCAGCTCTAGAATAAAGTTATTGTCCAGTTAAAGTTAGTTTTGATTGATTCACTTCCGTCGCAACGATCATTAGTTATTAGCTTAGGGGCCGCCAACACGACACCGTTCTAACAGAAAACCTTTAATGCGATCCGGCCGCTCATTTGCATAAAACAGTGCCTGTTGGCTGTGAGAATTTTTTATCGCCACGTGAGTCGGAATTATCCCGACAACGTTTTATCAGTACAGAGGTAAAGGGAAGGAGGCCTTCACAGGGGAGAGACTAGTGACACTTCAGGACTGCGTTGTCGTCGTGTCCAGGCGCAGGTCCTTCATCAGATCCGGATACGGCCTGGATCCGGCGGACTGCGGTAAACCTCGGGATAAACAGAGAGACTAATATTAGCGTAGACGCCATCCTTCTTATGATGTACATCAGGTATTATCAGGATTTATGGGAAGTGTTCCCGGTTCCGGCTGATCTAAACTATGCAGCCTAACATTGAATTATTGAAGTCTATAATGTGATATAATCACATCACTCCTTTAATCAAAAAGAAAAAAATACTACGAGCATGTATAATGTAAGTTAATGTGGGAAATTCTGTATTTAAAAGCAGAAATGTGAAGCTTATACTTGAATAAAATCACTTACATTCATTTTTCTGTTGAAACCTGTATATCAGTTGAGCTGTAAAGCTGTTTAAAACAATTTCTACAAATCACTTTTTTATGTTGCCATGCCAACAAAGCTGTACAATTGCATATAACTTTACACAGAAAAAGTATGTCTTGTGGTTATTCTATTGTAATGTTCAGTGTTATTAGTTAACAAAAACTATACTGAAATAATAATGTATAAAAACTGTATATAGATATTAAAAAAAACTTATAAAAAGGACAAAAACATACAAAATATTAAAACTTTACAATTAAAATGAAAATGGACAATAAAATGAAGACTATTGCAGATTATTAAATAATAAAACCTATAAAATCATCTTAATGATACTACAATAACACACACACACTCGATTTTTTTTGTGAATTCAAAATTCGGTCTGGTTTTTGTGTGCTTCACTCAGACTTTGTGTATAAATTTTGTCCATGCAGTAAAAGTCAAAGGGGTCAAAACCAAAACAACACTGGAGTCTATTGACTTTCATTGTATGAAAAAAAATATTATTAAAAAAAACAAGTTATATCCCTTTATTAGTACAACACTGTTTAAATATAGCACAACAAGCACATTGATTTGACACACATCCTTCATATTGGTCCAAAAAATAATTAATGGAAGATAAAGATAAAGTGAAAGTGTGTGAGTGTGAGTTGAACATGGACAGATCATTTGATGAATGGACTTGTAGTTGAATAAGCAGATAGTTGGCATTTCCAAGGGTAACGTGAGGTATGAGGTAAGTATCAGACCCAGAGCCTCCAGTTCTTCCAGTCTCTCCGTACTCATTCCAGCGCCACAGTGTCCCTCTGCAAACCCCCTTCTCTCTCTCTCTCTCTCTCTCTCTCTCTCTCTCTCTCTTTCTCTCTCTCTCTCTCTCTCTCTCTCTCTCTCTCTCTCACACACTCCCCCTCACCACTTTACCAGCCTCCTCCCCAGTGGTTACCATGACAACAGCAGCACTGCACCATTCATGGACTGTAGCGGTAGACACACATTCCCTCTCTCCTCTCTCTCTCTCTCTCTCTCTCTCTCTCTGCTCGCATCGATCGCCGCTCTCTCCAGTTCTGTCGAAGGGATTCTCCCGAGTGCGAGAACGACAAGGTGCCAGGCTTCCTCAGGAAAGCACGCTGGGAACAACTTTGTTTACGGTTCATTCGAATCCGAGGAATGATTCTTCCCTGATGCCTTTCCAGTAAAGCGCCTTCTGCTCGACCCTCGATCTTCCAGTGGACTCTCCTGGAGGAAATAGCCTCTGGTGTGTGTCGGGACGTTGTGCTGTAGTGTGTGAATGAGCTGGCCATCGTTGAGACGCTCGCAGGGGCTGTTCGTGTCCGTGGACGGAGAGGGAGGACAGATCTACACCCGCCTGCCATCCCAATGCGGGATTTGGGTTGAGCATGGTGAGCTACTGAACCCCACCCTCCACATATCTCCTTACCTAACCTCTCTCTTTCTGCCTTTCTCCAATCTCTCTCTTCCCACACACACATACGCACCAAATCTGTCCTAAACTGCTTGAGCTGTGGGTATGTGAAGAAATGGACGGGCGCTGTAGGAGTCAGATGTTGTCGGCGGTATGAGCTCTTCGCTTTTGTGCCCGTATTTTATTGTATCTGCGTGTTGGAAGTGCCAATGCCATCCAGATCGTTTTCATCTGAAAGATGTCAGCTGGTTTGAATGAGTGTTTGTGCTGCAGAAAGGACAGGCTGGAAGAAATGATGCTGGTTGAGGACCTGTGGGAGGTGGAGTGTGCTGCAATGTTCTCAGCTTGATGGACTTTTCTTCAGTTTTTTCTTTTTATGCATGAGTTTTTGCCCACCATTTCAAGGGATCGAGGTGCGTGATTTGTTTGCTGAATTGTACCCAAGCATCTTCTGTTTGCGTTTGTTTATTTGTGTAGTGTGGTTGCATGGGTCTGTTAGCTTCTTATACTGGTTGTAAAGTCTCAAGAGGGCAGCTCTATTGCTAATGATTAACGAACAGTCGGTGGAGTGCAGATTTACGCCGGTTATCGCCATTTACTGAGTCGCTTCTGCTAAATTCTGATGTGTATAGCAATATTATCAGCTTCCAAGGTCATGACAGAGTTAAAGTTTAATGGTTGGTGGTTGACGTAGCTTTATCGTGAAGAATTTTGCCAGGCAGGATCAAACAGGGTGTGACTTTAGGGCTCATTGAGAAAGACACCATTGTGCCCTTTGAAGTAAACACTTACTTAGGTTTCTTTAGGACAAAGTCCCTACAGCTTTTTTTTAAGTGATAGTAACCCAAAATATAAATTTCGTCATTTCAAACCCTTATGACTTTCTGTCTACACAAAAGAAGATGTTTTGCAAAAGGTTCAAGCTGCTCTTTTTCATACAATGAAAGTGAATGGTGATTTATACTCTAAAATTAACCAAAAATCACCTGAATCTTCTGAATTTCCCATATCATCCATTCGCCAACAATATTCAGGAAAACATCCTCACACACAGCTGTCATATGCTCTATCTATTTCAAGATTAGCTCTTAACATCACAACACAACCAATAACTAGCAATAATGACATGACAACAACAAAAGTCAGCAAACAGCAAAACAATTATCATATAGCGGTTACAGCATTGTTTATTAATGCTGCAATTCATGCTGAAAACATTTCAGCAATGTTGTTAATTAAAAAAATAAATCTTTGTTCATACAACTGTTTGACTAGTTGGGAGAATTCTGTTGGTCAAGGATTTTTATGTGGTTTCAAGTAATTCACAGTTCTTAGTATTTTTGACTCAAAAGATCCCATTAACAGGAAAATACAGTCAAAATACACTTTTCCCACTACATTTATGGTGTTTTATTGATATATTTCCCTGGAAGATGGAAATCCAACTGGTTTGGAATAAGGTGAGGAAGGTGAAAAAAATCAATTTTGGATGAACTATCTATTTAAAGCTACGTTTATTTCTTCACAAAAAATCACATCAATCAATATTGCATGTCCAAGTTATTATTTTCAATTGACGCTGGTTGTTTGGCAATGGTACATTTTGTTCTGTGAGACGTAACTTGCATAGTACTAAATGTTCTGATTTCTTACGTTCTCACACAGTGTCCAGTACAAGGATTAAATTTGAAATCTCTCCTCTTCTCTGCTCCCTCTTTTACCTTTTGAAATTCTCTGGGTCTGAAATGTTCAGCATTGCTGTTGTACAGCTAAAGTTGCCCAGGCAATGTGTTAACAAAATCAGTAGGAGGCTGGCGTCCAATGTTTTCAGTCACGTTTAGCTCAAATGGAGTTTTTCAAGAAGAAACATAAAATCTGCCTACATAGACGGTTTCCTTCTAAGGCAGCGTCCTAACCGTCATGGAATGACCAAATGACTGATTTGGAATGCTCTACATAGACACATAATACATAGAATGTTCCAAATTATGTTGAGCATTCTACATTATAAGTACCTGAATTGGAATGCTCTACATAGACAGTGTAGTTCATGTAGAGTGTTCAAATCACATAGTGTTCTAAATAATAAGTAGCTGATTTGAAACACTGTGAATATACAGCGTAGTGTATGTACTCATCACTACTCGTAGTGTATGTTCCAACTCATGTAGTGAGCAATTGTAAGTCGCTTTGGATAAAAGCGTCAGCTAAATGAATAAAACATGTAAAAATGTAAAAAAAAATTAGTGTTCTACATAAGTTCCTGATTAAGAACCCTCTACATAGTACTACAAATAGTGCTCTGCACGAGAGACTCAGCAATTGATTCCGATTGAGTTTGATGGTGTGATGTTAAAGGGATAGTTCACCCAAAAATGAAAATTCTGTCAGTATTTACTCTCCCTCATGTTGTTCCAACCCCGTAAGACCTTCGTTCATCTTCGGAACACAAATTAAGATATTTTTGATTAAATCTGAGAGCTGGATCACTCCTCCATACTCCTCCATAGGCTTCTTCAGGGATTGAAACTTGCCGGCCCCGAAAAGTTATTAAAGGCATCATTAAAATAGTCCAAGTGACTACAGTGGCTCAATCTTAAGTTTATCAAACGACGAGAATACTTTTTGTGCGCAAAAAACAAACAAAAATAACAACTTTATTTCAACTATTCATTTCCTTCTCTGTGGGCCTCGAGTCAGTTAACGTAGTGTGATAGCGTAGAGCTACGTCACACGTAGGCTCACTATTGGCCGACGCTGGTCATGTGTGTGATGCGTGTGACGTACAACACAGAAGCGCTGCGCTGTTACACTAGTGAACTGACTCGAGGCCCAGAGAGAAGGAAATGAATAGTTGAAATAAAGTCGTTATTTTTGTTGTTTTTGCGCACAAAAAGTATTCTCGTCGCTTGATAAACTTAAGATTGAGACACTGTAGTCACTTGGACTATTTTAACGATGTCTTTAATAACTTTTCGGGGAACAAGTTTCAATCCCTTAGAAGCCTATGGAGGAGTGATCCAGCTCTCAGATTTAATCAAAAATATCTTAATTTGTGTTCCGAAGATGAACGAAGGTCTTACGAGGTTGGAACAACATGAGGGAGAGTAATTACTGACAGAATTTTCATTTTTGGGTGAACTATCCCTTTAAGAATAAAACTAATTCTAAAAAATCCTCAATATACTTCAATATTGAATGAATTCTATGTTTATAATCAACAATTCTTTTTTTCTGCCATGTTGGATACATTTTCACAGAGCTTGTTGCAGTGCATTATTGGATTGGCTTCTCAATTAAAGGATACATCCAGTGTTGCCTTTATTGCCTTTGCTAAAACAAGTAATCTTACGAGTCAGCATCATTAAGAAAGCCATTGGATCAGCTTTAAAGTCAGGAGCGCACCATTGATGGCGTAAAATGCCTCCATAGGCAGCTCTCAAGGATTTGGAACAGAGAAAGAGAGAGAAAAAGCGTTAGAAAGGTTCCCCGAAAACAGACGGAGAGAAATGGAGATGGAGAAGGTGGGAGAAATGGACTGAAAAGAGAGACTGAGTGGGAGCAAGAGAAGGACAGAGAGAGAGAGGGAGGAAGAGAGAATTCTGCAGTGTGCCATTAATAGTCTGGATAATGATTTGCTTACAAAACAGAGCTGTGGGATTAACAGTGTGTTGGATCTTTTTCCCACAGCTAATACTGATGCTACGGAGCTAAGCTTCCATTGGCTAGCATACGTGAGTGTTTACTTTCACTCAGTTCTCTATAATAAATGTATGTTCTATATAGAGTGATTGGCTGACGCTGGATATCTAGAGAGAATGGCGGCTGATGAAATATAATGACGGCATATGCAATCTACACATTATTGAATTTAGATTCACTCTTATCTTACACATACTCAAAATCAATTTACACAGATGGCTTTTAAGTTCAAGTCTGATCAAAGTCCGTAACCAATTGTTTTGTTATGTTGTAATGGACACAAATGACCTATTCATTTAGAGAAGTTGAAGAATTAAAGGGATTTGAAGGGAATAAAAAAGAAAAATAATAGATAATAGGCTCATAAAAAAAAAAACTTTAAAACTTACTAAAAAGTATGTACAATTCAATGCATTTTCCAGCTAAAATGAACACTAGTCGCAGTAAAACACCAACAACTTTTATTCCTTTTCACACAAATTATGATCAATATTATTGATTAATAAAAACTTGTTTTCATGCATTTCAGTATGTTATGATCTCAAAAGACTTATACCATAGCCAGTGCATGATTTGTACGCTAAAACATTTTGAGATTTGCATCACAACAGCAGCTCCAGATGTTTGTCTATTGTGATGTAGTAAACTTACTCGGTCGGGCTCGAGTACGAGTCTCGTCATTCAGCAGAAGTATCGCCAGAGGCATGTTTTTCCCAAAGAGCCTGGGTGAAAAGTAATGCATTTGAACTATGTGCAAATAATGTTTTTATTTTACATTTTCACACAATATTAATTATATGCCTAGTATTATGAAAATGGATCCATTAATGTTTCTTGCCTTGACATTCAATTACATTTATGCATTTAGCAGATACTTTTATCCAAAGCGACTTACAAGAGAGGAACAAAGCCATTTGTTTAGGAGTAATATACAAAGCCAACTTTATTTGACAACTAAAGTAACTTTTAAAACGCTTTGTTATCTAACAACACAGAGAGTGGTGCGTAATGGAGGTAATCAAGAATATCAAAAATATTGGAGGGATGTTGATTCTTTCTTTTCATGTGAGCGTTTGTAATGGTAATTTGTGCTGTGTGAGTGTGTGTGTCCTCTCACAGATATTACTTGTGCCTTGGTTCACTAAACATTACACTGAAGATCCGCATACCAGCGTGTCTGATTAGCCACTTTACCAATTCTCACCTTCAATATTTCCACCTGCTCATTTCCTCCATGTTACTCAGTAATAGTGTGTGTGTGTGTTTATGGAAAGAGACTGCTGATTTACCGAGAAGATTTTGTTCTTAGTCGTACGACAGAAATGGCATTCCAAGCTATCTGAGTTTTGGTTTTGTTGATGGGACGTTTGAGAGTCTCACTCTTGAGTGAGTACTCAGTTCTTATTGATATCAATGGATGCTCAGTGTATTTGTCACACCAGTGTGTAGCAGCCCGACTCACCATCACTTGGCTGATAGTTCGCTGTTTCTTTCACACACGCAAAGAGAGAGAGACAGCGAGAGTCTTGCACATATTGACGCGCTACATATAAATGCTATTCTTTCTTGTTTTTTTCTTGAGTTCTTTCGGTATTATTCAGCCTTTAAGAACAAGCGGCTCCTTGCTTCAGTGGGCGGGAATAATGAGCAAGCAGCAATCTCATTGGCTAGCGCTCACCTATTACATAAGGAATGTCCACGTTTTAGCAAATCAGTTTGAGTGAATGCAGATAATGTAATTAATATTCATGAGCCCAGCAGCTCATTGGACTTTAGCGCGTGTTATTTTATTATTAGTGATAGTAGAATTAGTAGCAACCAAGTAGTAGTATTTTTGTACTTTTTTTTTGTTTTTTTTTTGGTAACGTTACAATAAGTTTCCATTTGTAAAGATTAGCTAAAAAATACTTCTAAAGAATGTGTTAATCTTAGTCAATGTTAATTTCAACCTTTACTAATACATTATTAAAATAAAAAGTTGTATCTGTTATTATTATTTAATGGACCTGTGCAATGAAATAACAATGAACTTTATTTTTTATTAACTAACGTTAACAGAGATTAATAAATACTGTAACAAGTGTATTGCTCGTTGTTAGTTAATTAGTTAATGCATTAACCAACCTTAACTAATGGAACCTTGTTGTAAAGTGTTACCTTTTTTTTCATAAACACCAATATTATTGAATGACCAATAATGTCAAGCAACATAAATGTGTCTATGTATGTATGTATGTATATATATATATATATATATATATATTAGGGCTGGGCAAGTTAACGCGTTATTATCGCGTTAACGCATTTATTAATTAATGCCGACAATTTTTTTATCGCACGTTAACGCAGTTTTTTTTTATTATTATTATTATTTTGAAAGTCCGTTGCTCACTGGCTCTGAATACACATAGGCCTACAGTCAAACCATGATCACAGGAGGGGTGGGATGTTGGTCAGCCAGCAAATAACCCACCCAAACAAGCAGTGGAGAGAGGCAGGTTCTCTCTGGTGAACAGTTAAAGGGTTGCGCTCCGCGAGTGAATGACAGGCGCTCTATGGATAGTACCTATAAAACCTATAGATAATAACTATTTAGATTCTGGAAACTCACTAACAGCGAGCCGAGGATCAGTCTCTCTTCTAATGATTTGTGCTGCGCGTCCTTTATAAAAAGTTATAGACAATTCAACTTCGGCAACGAGCGGGCGCGGGCGCGTGCGTGAGGCGAGCATGACCGCAACAGTTTCACAGGAACGCACCCGCTTGTCGCTGCACCTTGTGCTCGACCACTTCACCTCACTCTTGGCTGATTTATACTAATGCGTCGGACTTACGCCGAAGACAATACGCTATAGACTACGCGTTGGTTTTCATTTATATCTCTGCGTCGTTGTCCGCGTTGACGCGCAATTACACATGCAGAGGGAGCATGTGAAACCCGGGGAGCGGTTGTAGCAATCACAGCGCTTGCGGTACGCGTAGAATTGACGTTACATTTTTGGAGAGGTGCACGTCAGGGTACGCCGAAGTGTACACGCGCTACACAGCAACAGCGTAAGTATAAAGTATAAATTGTTTTTTTTACTCTGTTTAATGTAATCTTACGTGGGAAACCATGGCATGACCAAACCTAAGCTACTATAAGTAACGTTGGTCGATTTATATCTGTAGTAGTGATCATGACCTCTGACTACTACATAGACTGTTTCTGCTGCTCCCTGATAAAAGATACCTGTTGATACCTGTTCAGAAAAAAAAACAAGAAAACTGGACTCGTTTTAACAAACTAGATAAAAGGTAATGCCCTGGCAGTGGCAAATAGCTTTGTTTAAATATTTGATTTGATTACATTAATGTTTAAGTTGAGATTTGAGATTACTGTGTAAAGGGAATACTGCTGGTATAAAAGCACCTTATTTGTTTAAAGTTATTGCACTTTTGTGTATATAGCAGTACATTTAAATCAAAAGTGCGCAATACACTACTTTAGAAGTCATTATTCAATTTTGCGCATAACAATGCGATTAATCGCGATTAATCGCAAGAAAACCATGCGATTAATCGCGATTAAAAATTTTAATCGTTGCCCAGCACTAATATATATATATATATATATATATATATATATATATATATATATATATATATATATATATATATATATATATATATATATATATATATATATATATATATATATATATATATATGTGTGTATATATATGTGTATATATATATATATATATATATATATATATATATATATATATGTATGTATGTATGTATATATATATATATATATATATACATACATACATACATACATACATACATACATACATAGAAAAGATACTGTAAACAATTTACTAGCCTATGCAAATTTTCTGTTGTGCATGGAGAGATTTTATGGGATTTTTACTTACAGAACTGTTGCGCTTATTTCTGCAGAATTAAATTCCACTGCTAAATCTCATTGGTCTGAAATCTTGCTCCACACATTCAACAAATAGGTAAATATACATTAAATATATTGTAATGTGCTGTGAATATGATGCATGGCTTTGACTTGAGCGCAGTTGGAGCAGAAACCCCGGATAACCTTTGGGATGAATCTTGCGGAGACTGTGAGCCAGCGTGAGTGGCTGATCTCACTGATGCTCTTGTGTCTGAATGAGAACAAATCCCCACAGCTACGTTACAACATCTCGTGGAAAGCTTCCCAGAAGAGTCTTAAGCTGTTAGAGAAAACCATATTAATGATAATGCCTTTGAAATGAAATGCACATATGGCTTTGGTGTTTGGGTGTCCACTTCCACAATCTGATTAGCATCTATGCAATTTCCAGGAGTCCGTGTGCTTTTGTTTTTATAAGTACGCCTGGAGAGAGAGACATCTTTATGCAATTGATATAATGACCACTTTTTTTGGGAAAGAACTGGTGTTTTTTATTTATTCATTCATTCACTCACTTATTTTTTTTTTTTTTTTTATCTTTTTAAATAAAAAAACTTAAAAATATTTTTTCCTGGAAGGAAAGACATGTTTAGAAGGTAATACAAGTGCAGTTGATATAATGGACACTTTTGGGGGGGGAGATAACTTATTTTATTTATTTGTTTGCTTGTTTGTTCATTTATTCATTTGTTTATTCACTCACTCACTTAATTTATTATTTATTTATTTATCTTTTTGATTTTTTTTATGAATTATTTATTTATGATAGAAGTGCAGTTGATATAATGGGCACTTTTTTGGTAAATAACTAATAATTTTATTTTTATACTTATATATTAATATAACTATATTTTATAAAAATATTTTTTAATTGAATAATAATTTTATTTATATATCCATTTATTTGTTTGTTAGTTTTTATGGCTTGATCAAAAAATAGTCTTCTCTTGGAAAGAAAGACATCTTTAAAAGGTGATACCAGATATAATGAGCACTTTGTGGTGCGCTGGTGTTTTATATTACAGTAGTTCACATTTGAAGTGGATCAGAAGAGTTCATCAAAGTTGTCCTAAGACAAGAATGGGTATTGTTCAAAATTCATGTATAATTTTGATGAAAGGTTTTGATCCAAATCAAATGGTATGATCAAATGATATGATCAAATGTTGTCTACTGTATTTATTTATTTGTTAATTTATTTATTTATATTTTTTGAGCAGGAGTTTTAAGTGCCTTTGAATGGAACTTAGCGTCTCAAAAAAGCGTCGCATTTGGCACCAATTGTATAATTTGGACTCCTTTTAAAAGCATTGTATAAAGAGGTAAACTACAGTAAATGGATCAGATTTGTCTGATTGCTGTAAATCAGTCTCCATTGAGGATCTCGGCCTCAAATTACTCAATCACTGACAATTGAAGAGGCTTCAAGATTACTGAAATATTGACCAATATTTAGCAAGTCGTTAAGTTATGCGTCTGAACCATGGAACCAGTTTCCACGTGAGTTTCCATGTTTTTTCTTTTTCAAACGTAAATGGAGACATTTAAAAAAAATGTCCATGCAGTCCAGGTGGACAGTGATTCGCTTTATCAACCTAAAAACCAGCATAACAGACTCATATTCTGAAGCCATACAATTGCTCCATCATCAGCAACAGAAAATAAATACTTTTCATGTCTCAAGGATTTAAGCATTTTGTAACAACTATGATCATACTGGGCTGTATTACTGTGAACGCTTCGACGGGCGTCACAGCGTGATCATGGTTCAGATGTTTGTGCATCACTGTAAATGGATGTTTCACTGTTTATCTGGAGAAAGTGCACAAGACCTGCCGGAGCTCCTGTCCTCTTCCCCCGGTTACCATGGTGATCCGGGCCGCACATTCATGATGTGGCTGCGCAGCTCAGTCAGAATGTGTTGTCATTGTGTGTGTGTGTGTGGACTGCCCACAGGTGCGAGTGCTGTTGCTCACCCTCTTTGGCACTGAAAGGCAGGTTTGGTTTTCACACCGTCTCTACAGTGTTTCCTTCTCCTGTATTGCAGTGCCAGTGGATGTTATATTATGATAAAGCTGCCGTTAAAGCCTCTAGGGGCTGAATTTTAATAGACACGGCTAAACATGCCAATTGCTTTAGGTCCTATATAATGAGATATATAACATAGAGGTATATATAAGGCTTTTGTGACTTAAATGTGTGTAATTGGCCTATTTATAAAATAAACAATTCTTCATCAACTTTATGAACTAAAATAATGTTGAATAAAAAAAATTAAAGGTACAAGAGCTATACATACAATTATGCCATCCACTATCGTAATAGATAGAACATTTATTTATTTATTTCACCTATCAGTCATTGTTTTTAGTAAATGTTCATATTTAATCATATAATACATAAAAAGCTCTATTTATTATTATTATTATTTCCCATGCCAATTGCTTGAGGTTTGTTTGAAGACTGTTAGGCTTTTATTCTTTTTTTATTCTTTTTTTGCAACCTTTTGCATATATATATATATATATATATATATATATATATATATATGAGATGTGTATATATATATAATTATTTATGTATTTGCCTAGAAATAACTTTTTTTGTCATTTGAACCATCAGTCAACCAACCATAGGCTATATAATGTGTGTGTGTGTGTGTGTGTGTGTGTGTGTGTGTGTGTGTGTGTGTGTGTGTGTGTGTGTGTGTGTGTGTGTGTGTGTGTGTGTGTGTGTGTGTGTGTGTGTGTAATGAGTCGTGAAACAACTTTTTGCCTTTTTTTAAGGGACAGTGGAGTCAAGAACCAGATCAAACTCATACCTGGGTCAACATGAGCATGTTACTATAGTTTACTTTTGTTTTATATTCACCACAATATCATTGTGTACATATTGTGAACATTGAATGAATGAAGAGAAATCCATGCTAATGAAATGATCTGATAAAGCCACTAAATATATGTTTTGCACATCAACATAGTCTGTGTGCATTTCCAGTAAAAGGATTGTGTGTATCAGCGGGGTAATTGAGTGTCAGGATCATTAATGTGATGACGGCCGAGCATCAGACGCTTCTCGCGCATTAAACGGCAGCACGTCTTTTTAATATCCTTTCTCTCTGCTCGTTTCACAATCAACATGCTCTGGAAAGATGTCATTTTGATTAACTCAACAAATTCCTAGTATCATTCCTCAGTGAAGAAAGCTTAGTGCTGTGACATCATTAATCGTGTTTTCGTTCGCTCATTAACACAGAGGATAAGCTGACCGCCACGCGACACACAGACGCTGTTAGCGCCTTTCTCACAATATTCACACACCTCACGGATTGCGGCAATATTTGTGCATTGTGCTTGATAACCTGGATTTGTCAAATGACTTGCACACTCACCTTCCCGGCATTTTCGAGGCTTACTTAAAAGATACATTTAAATTTGATTTCATTTTCAAATCAAATTTGTTCCCAACATGATGTTTTATCATCTATACCAGAATGTTATTATTCTGTTCAGATAAAGTAGTCATTAGCCGATATTACATTTTCAGTGCTGATACCCGTGTCTGATGGTCGATATATACCTCATTAAAATACAGTAAAATCAGTAATATTGTGAAATAATATAACAAATTAAAATTGCTCTTTCCTATTTGAACATATTTTGAAATATAATTTATTCCTGTAATGCAAAGCTTAATTTTTCAGCATTATTACTCCAGTCTTCAGTGTCACATGATCCTTCAGAAATCTTTCTAATATGCTGATTCCTTATTAATGTTGAAAACTGTTTTTTAACAGTAGTGTATATTTATTAATGGATCCCCGTGTTGATGGATTGAAAAGTTAACATTTTATTGATTTGTTTTTGTGATTATTACATCTTCAAAATCGCTGCCTTCTTAGCCTTTTCTGTCGCAGTGTAAACTGTAGTGTTTTCTAGCCATATTAGCATATATGTTGACATTTGATGTTGTTATGACGCTTGAGCTGCTTAAAATAAGCTGAATCTTTTTGCTTCAGATGTGTTTTACAACCAAAGCTCAATTTGTGATAGATGCATTTATACAAATCAGTGACATACTGTAATTACAAATCAATTCAAGATTGTTAAAAAATATAAATGGTTCATAAATATTCTCTAACCACTATTGTATTGCACATGCTGCATATCAGGTTTCGTGATAGATAGAAATGCACGTGAATGAATGTGCCGTCAAAGACAGACAGGAGTTTAAAGCTCTATGATTTAATCATCACAAATGTCTATTTCTCAATCAGATGCACTTATTGTTCATGTTCACACATGAACCAGCCGCAGTAGCGTCAGGGTTTTGAGACGCGTCTTCATTGCAGCTGACCTGAAATGAACTCGGACACGCGCTCACACACAAGTGCAGCCCAGTTGTTTAGCACTATCAGAGATGTAGCAGATGTTGCATGACATGTGTGAATGTGTGCACTATCTAAAGGAAGTATTAGACATGCGCCACTGAACCCTGGCTAGGATTTGTTTTGTTAGGGGTGTGTGTTCTCCTCTGAAGTGTATTAGTGTACATTAACCTAAAATGCTCAAAACACATACAGTAATTGACAGTGATCCACGCTTTGAAAAGCATTAGATTCATGAATTTATGCGCCAGTTCTAGAGCTTGTCTGAATTTACAATGATCAAAGAATAAAACAAGTCTTTCTTGCATAAGAAAATGAAGCACATTTTAAATTTTGGCATAATATGTGGCATAACAAAGCTTGTATAATAAAATGTGTTCAGCGTGTACTAAACTAACAGCAAAAGGTGCCATGATAAAGTACTGTTATGTTTGTTGGACATTGTGTCACCATGTGTTAATCTGATGTGTCAATCATTTAGTTCCATACTGATAGGGATGAACTGATATTACATTTTTCTGATAATTACTTTCATGGTATTACAGGTAACCAATATGGGCCTATGGCCTATATTAAATTGTTTTACTTTTTTTAATTAAAATATATAGTACAGTCATGAAACTCGAGAGGGCACAGGCTCGTCCTTTACCATAGACTGTAAAAAAATATGGACGTAGTGTCTGTGATTTCACCCATAGGTTTCTGAAGAGCGTTTTTGAAGCCTAAAGTGGGCGGGGCCAACCGTCGCCATCTTGGCAGCGCGTCATCGCTCGTCACTCCCGGATAAAAGAAAATGGGCAAAGAGGCGGGACGTGGGTGGAGCTGATGTGCTAATGCTATGCTACTGGCCTCGCGCTAAAGTGACAGCTGAATGTAGAAGTAAAGCCAATAGTTAAAGTTCATGTTTTTGCCATTCGAAATACTATAATAATTAAAAGACGTAACTAAAAGTGACTGTGTATCGTGATACATTATTATTCTGCTAGTTAAAAATGTATTATCATGCAGTAACTTACAATATTGCTCTGAGTCTGAGCTTGTGCGTGTGACAGTGATTCATGCGCATACATGTCAGTCAGCGCGGCATCGCACGTCAAGTTCGTAAAGAGCTTTATTCAGTTCAGTCGATTTTAAAATATGATTTTGGCCGCCTCTCAATTTCTCAAATGGGTTAAACCAAAAATATTACCTCAGAAGTTCAAGTAAATGCACTAGAAATCCGCGCTCATTCAAGGGTGTGCATCTATTGCATGGTCGGACAGAAAGCACTGACACTGCAGGATTTCAGGATTTCAACACTTAAAAGTTAAATAAGCATATCTGTTCCGTGAGAGCAACGGTACCGCATAACGAGTGTAGCCTGTATAAGTTACTCCAAAAAGCAACGAAATTGTCAGACATCCATTAGTGCATGTGAGGAAAACAACTGGAAATACAGCGCTGGTTGTTCTCTCCATACTCTACAACGTCGGAATCCAACGGCGTGGGCAAAGGTATAATGCGTGTATTAAATTGTATGAAATAATCCCGAAAAAAGCACAAACACTGCAGAGATGGCAAGTACAGCAGCTGCTGGAATTAGCTGAGGGTGACGTTAACGGATAGACAAACGTCGGCTAGCAGTGAAAGCAGCCTCAATCCACCTGTCACTCAAGTGGCCACGCCCTTAATTATGCAGAACTTTAAGGCTTAATATAATTTAAACGGATGAGTTGTAAAAAAATTCACCCCCCTCACAGTTGTCATGAAGGGCAAAATTAGCTATATAGACAAAAAAAACACTTTTTGCACCAGGCTGTAAACATATTTTTTTCTGTTGTAAAGTTGGGGATTTTAACATGGGGAGATACAGATTTGACTCACTTTTGCAGCCTGCCTCAAGCGGCCAGGCGATGAATTGCAGTTTAATTCACTTCCGTGTTGGTTTCAAGAGAGAGACGGGGAGGTTGCCGCTTGTCCTTTACAGGCATCTGCAAGCAATCACATCATTACCGCATGGCACAAGCTGATTGGCCTCTGCTGATCCTGCAGCCAATGAGATTGTTTGCTCAGCACTTAAATATATTACTTGTTTGCTGTAAGCTAGTTCCTCTGAAACCCTCCCCCTCCCCCAGCTCCACCTGCTTAGATCTGCTGTGGGATTTATGTATTTCTATGGCCCTGTAAAAAACTGTAAATAGTCTAATATAAAAATGACTCTTATGAACCGGTTACTTAGGCCCTGTTTACACCTGGTATTAAGATGTGTTTTGGTCGATCGGATCACAAGTGGACGATGCTAAATACAGGTGTCAATTAGGTCTAAATGGTTTCGAGTTTGTCCACTTTCGACCACTTTCTGAAGTAGTTAACGCACTCGACCGGATTGCTTTCATAGTGTAAACGCTTATGTGGTCGAATGTGTTCAAACAGCCACAAAAAAAAAGTCTACTCTCCATCTACTGACCTAATGATTAATATTATGGGAAGCGCAAGATTGGTTTGAAGATGAAAAACGTAAGCACAATGTTCTCCCACCATTCCTGATTTTTAACATGCACTTATGTTAAACATGCACCTAATCAGTACTTAAGTCTTGTTGAACAATAAAATTCTAACAAAATAAAATTGAGAAGAAAAACTACAATAAGACTTTATCTCATTAGCAAATAGTTTTTTTTTTCTGTTTTGTGCATAAACATCACTACCTGTTCTTACATGTATGCTGAAAAACTATTTGCCAATGAGGCAAAGAATAAACTTTAATCAATAAATATATTCTGGATCGTTTTCCATGAACACCTGAACCCTGAAGAAGCACCTGTAGATGGGAGGAGCCGATGACATGGGAGGGGTTTAAAATGGGCGGAGCTACATATATGGGAGGGGCTTGTATCTGTCAACACTGACATGACGTGAGTAGGGACTTTAAGCAACAGCCTCTGGTGGAACGGCAACGGCATATGAAGTTCCTAAACGTAAGTTAGGGAGGAGCGAGCCAATCTAATCTTTCAATCAACAGCCTGAGTATATAAGCAGCCGCTTACCTCTCCCTAGCATCAGCTGTTCCAGTATCCCTCCACCTCCCCAAACTCCACCTTCATCTTAGGTACCTTGCCCTTTTTATTTATCAGGTCCTACATTTAGCCACTGGGGGGGGTATATCAGAGCTCGAGTTGAAGCTGCTTCATCGAGCCCCTCTCCAGTGGACAGCAAGCCAAATAAGTTTAACCTAATATCTTAAAGATTCTATGGGCAAACGAACTCGTTAATTTGGCGTTCTATTGCGCATGCGTGACTTTAACTGCTACTTCACGACGTTCGACTGTAACCGTCTACTGCGGGAGAACAGCTGATTTGCCGTAGTCGCTACTACGTGAAAGATTAAGAAAGTTAATGTTATGTTTTATGGTATGTGGCATTGTAATTGTTTATGTATATCATTAAATGCCCAAAGCAACCCTCTCCTGCTTTTTAAAATCACTTTCTTTACTTGTATTTTGTCAAATGATTAAATTATCCCCTACGCCGTACTCTTCACTGTTGCTTAGTGATTTTTGCGTTCTTTAACTACGGCAGTTAACCGTTTACTTCCGGCTGCCGTTGCTGTTCCATAAGCAGCTTTTGCTTAAAGTCCCTAGTGTCTCAGTCAGCCGGTGATTGTTCTGATCTCATGGAATATTAAAATCCTATGACATTTTGCTTATCAAGTAGCTAAATCTTGTTTACCAGAAAGCAAGGCATAAATACTGAAAAATAAGATCTGATTGGGCCATCTGGTCAGTGTGATGCTTGAGTTTCTTTGTATGTGTTTGATTGATGTTCAGGACCAGTGAATCCATAAAGAGAGCAGGAAGACCGGAATGACAATGTACAAGTTTCAGAACAATAGTGCAGTATGTTGTGCATAGCAGTGTTTAGAGTTCAGCATCATGATAGCATTCATGCACTCTAGCTAAAAACAGCATTCGTACACGGAAACCCTCCGAACTCACACGCAACTTCATTTGTCTTGTTGCTCGCATGGTATTTGAACACATCCAGTAAGTAAGGGTGTTCTGCTTGTTTCAGAGAGCAGGTTTCGAGTCACATGACCACAGTATCCGCACTGCCTCCTGCTGTTGTTCAGGCATCTGTCAGTGTGGGAATGCTTCACATTTCCCCGTGAGCTGGTTTCATGTTCAGCGATTCCTCCACCATCTAAACTCTCGTGGAATGCGGTTCAAGTTAAGCCAAAGTCCCATTGAGTCTGACACTACTATTACAGAACACAAATATTAAGATTGTTAGATGATTTCTAATTTCAAGTTTTGGGTCAGAGATTGTGATGCAAATTATTTGTTTAAATTTAAGCCAAACTGACAATGAATAGAACTAATTTTTAAATATTTAATTATTTAATCGTTAACACTTTACAATAAGGTCTCATTCGTTATGCATTAGATAATATGAACTAACAATGAACAGCATTTATTAATCTTTGTTCATGTTAGTTCACAGTTTATTAACTGTTAACATATTCAACGTTGGATTTCAAATATGTATTCATAAAAGTATTGTTCATTTTTGGTTCATGTTTACTATAATTAACTAATGATAACAAATGAAACCAGCATTTGAGTCATGCTAGAAAGGGTCAATGAAGAAAATATATAAACATTTGCAAATTTCTTTAAAGCATTTAACAAATGACCTGTTAATCATTATTTATTGTTGAACGTTTATTATGAAGTGTTACTGAGAAAATCTTAATACTCAGATTTTTACTCTGAATTAATTGATTTAATTAAACAATATGTTTAAATAAATTGGTTGGTCCAGTATGTCTAATAATATATGAAATATAGCACAGCTTCTCATGTCTTATTGCTTAAGCATTGATTTTGTCCCATAAACAGATCACGTAATGAAATATATTTGAAATCAGGTGAATTATACATTTCTTTACAACATTCCATTCCATATTAATGAATGACCTGTTAATTATTATTTCATGTTGAACATTTATTTATTAAGTATTGGAGAGAAAATCTAGATTTTTAATACTGGGGGTTGACAAGCACTATTCTAAATGAAAGAGTTTCTTTTTTTAATTAGTGAATCAGTTTAAAGATGTAAGAATTTCCATGTATTAATTGCTTTTGTATGGCCAATGTGTGAACAGCTAGTTACTTGACCTGACTGAAAACCTGAAAACCTTCCCTGACTTCCTAGGTTGTCTATGAAAGCCTGTAGACTGATTTTTTTTTTTAAGGTTTTTGCCGGGAAAATCAAAAGGATGTGATGTTTACACACTTCTGAGAGTCTCTCTTCCTTTCTGACACACTAATGCTTATACAATGTTCAGAATAATGCCTATTCTGTACTGTAATGTCAATGTGTCATGCAAAGAAAAAGGATTAATTCAAACTATAGTCTCATATAACCAGTTCTATATAGTCTATAATCTCACATATAATCAAACTACCATAACAGCATAATTTTAATTATCGGTGAATCGCAGAGTTGGTGCAAACATTTCCACATCGCTATGATCAGATGCTTTCTTAACTGCTATATTCAATGCTGTCATTTTTGTTGTGTTTATTTTGTTATTGAGAGGAAAGTGTGCAGCACATATTTACATACTCATCTAAACGTTGCTCTCAGGAGTGTGGACTGCTTCAGGATGTTCGGTAAAAGCGTATTGCTGCAAAGGTATTTCATTCTTTTAAGCAAAGAACAAAAAAGATCTTCGCTGTGAGTATATCGGGGCATTGAATCACATTCAGTCTCCTGTATGTTACGTGTGCGAGTGCGAACAGTAAGTTGCCGGCTGCAGTTCTCCTAACGGCCACCGGTGTCACTAATAAGAAGGGTTTCTGAATTCTACATACAGCCCCTTTAATAAAGTAATGTTGTAATACAATTTGTTTGTCCAGTATGCCTAACAATGCCCTGTAGTCATGACCATATTCACAATATAGAAAAGCCGCTCATATAATTATTGATTTTTGTCCCGTAATCAGATCACATAATGAAATAATGGATATGAAATTAAATCAGGTGAGTTTATCTGTGGAACCATTACAATCCAATGTTCTACCATTAGAGGTAGTGAAACCCTATCCTCCCTTTGACTTGATCCATCTGTTGTCTCTGACCTTGGCTTATGACCTTTCTCTGTCATCACCACCCACTGTTTTTGTGTGTGTATTCTCGGCTCCTCTGTGAAAAGCTGAGTTAGTGAGGAGCTCCTGATTCTCGTGTCTGATCTGGGCTGTCGTAACGGCGATCACATCTCCTGCTGGGACTGCAGAGCTCTTTCTGTTTCTCGATCTGCATCTGTTGGTGACTCATTCAGTACATTTTAGAGCTTTGCATGTTAGTGCAGACAACTGTTAGTTAAGCTTGTGTGTGCAGACCATAGACTGTAAAAAAAGATCGACGATGTGTCTCCACCTCCTTGAACTGTAGAATAATAAAGACAAATGTCCCAGAAATGGCCACTGTCATCTTGCGCTGGTGACTTCATTTGGAGCCAGAGTCTGCACAGTAGTGTTCGTGAGGTAATGAACATCCCCTTTTTTATAGCATCAAATAACTAACTAAAAACATACGTATTCGAAAACACTCGGCTTGATAAGAACTACCTAAAAAGGCAAAACCTGTCTTTGGGGAAAAGTTATTTGAAGTGTAGTTTGATTTTTTAGTTTGGCTCACATCCCATTCATTTACATGCAGAGGCCTAACACTGCAACCAGCCACCAGGGGGCGATATAAATGCTTTGGCATCACTTTTCAAGATGTGTGCGGCAACCAGTGTTGCCAGATGTACGATAATTATCGTATTTGTACGATAATTTTGACCTCTGTACGATGTACGATCAATAATGAAAAAAATCCCATAATGTACGATAATTTCAGAGTTTTCAGTCGTTAGTCCAAACACACATCCTACCGCTTCTCTCTCTGACCCAGAATCATTTCGCAGGCTCACCTGCCTGCACGCAAGCACATATACACACACACACACACTCACACACACACACACACGTATACGTATACACACACACACACACAACGGCAACGAACATTAAACGAATGTTTAAGCGCAAACTTGTTGAAGATTAGCCGGTGGGCTGTCGATTAATTAAATAAGTGATTTCATCAGAAAAGCCGTTTATTCAGCATAGTGAAGCCTCTCCTCCACTGACATCCATTAAATGGCATTATGCTTTTTCCGGCTAAGGTTGCAGGCTTGCCTTTCAGTAGCTTTGCAGACAGTCATAAGCTTTTAGGCCTTGTTTACACCTGGTGTCTAAATCCATCTTTTTTAACCCAATTTCAACCACCTCTGTCCTGATTTCTTCGAGGGGAGGGTAAATTTATGGGTTTCATCAGATCTTATGATCTAATGGACAAAAAAAGCTTGTACAATTTACATATAAACATGCCCGGAGATGACAGAAAAACATATAGAGAGCAGCAGTGGCGTAGCGTAAATCCACACGTTTGAACACATTCGACGACATGAGCGTTTACACTACGAAAGCAATCTGGTCAAATGTGTTTTCGACTGGTCGAAAGTTGACAAGCTCAAAATGTTTTAAACCCCGTTTACACCTGTATTAAGCATCGTCCACTTGTGATCCGATCGACCACAATGCATCATATTACCAGGTGTAAACAGGGCCTTACACACTAAACCCGGTGAATTACCAATTTACTTTTCCTATAGACAAATGTGCTGTTTACACAAGCAACAACCTTCCATCTTTTCACCTGTAAGACGGCATTCACACATCAGTACCAAAAACTAGTTAGTTACACTCACACTAGCTGTCCAGAAGTCGGATTGCTTGTGGGAAGAAACCGTTTTTGAGTCTGGATGTTCTGGTCTGAATGCTTCTCAGCCTTGTCCCAGATGAGCTTGAACCCGATGTGGGAAGGATGAGAGAGACTTTGATGATGGAGGTGGCCTTCTTCACACACCTCGTGTTATAAATGTCTTCAGGGCCCAGTGATACGCTGTGCCGTCTTCACTACTCGCTGTAGGGCTTTCCTGTCAAATGCTGAGCAGTTTCCATACCAGACGGTGGAGCAGCTGGTTAAAACATTCTCAATGTGATACTCTGTATTTTTTCCATATTTTGCATGTAAAAAACTGAACTTTACCAGAGGTGCAACAACTGTTTTAGCTGCAGTGTGTTTGTGCATTGCTTATGCTACACGATTTAAAAAAAGAGGTGGTGCTTGGATTTTTTGGATTTTTTTTTTGGATTTTTTTACATGATTTAAACACTGATATTCCGGTCATAGATATGTGAAAAGGTGTTGATTCCGTGATTCAATGTCTTGAATGTTTTTGGAAAAGCTGACCCAAGTCTGCACCTGTTTTCCACAGCAAAGCCTCCTCCGTTTGCACACCCCTCATCTGTATTCCAGTCATGTGTAAAATCTGGAGTAGTTTGTCTTGGTCTGTTTTGAGAGCTTGGTCAGCGGCCTCTGAAAAAGGTCGATTTTAGCCTTTCCTCATCCCTCTTAAACTCTGCCAAGGCGCATTCCCGCACACTATCTGCTATTTAGCTTTACTAATGTGGGAAAGATTGGCATTGTTTAGATCGACATGCATGGGGGAATTCATTTTGAATGAATTGCAGTTACTTGTAGCGCGGTTTATTGGTGCACGTTGTCTGTGTTTGTTTGTGCTCCTGATTAAGGAATTATGCAAATCAGATAATGATACAAATGCCCCCCCAAAAAAGTGGTAGCCTTGGCTCAATTGGTTCTCTATACCAATATAGAGGTTTAGATTAAAAAAAGAAATACAACATAATAAGACAAGTGGAACTGAACCCATGTGTAGTTTATTTAAACAAAACATGAACAAACACAAAATGAACAAAGACTTAGCTTGACTTGAGCATGAACGCACAGTGGAAACATGAGGGCTATATATACAAAGACTAATGCACCTGAGCATGATCAAGACAATGAACCAATGACAAAACAGAACTGAGTGTCACATGACAAGATAAACCAATGGAAACAAAACACATGAAACAGAAGCAGCACATGACAAGATCACATGAGGAACAAAATGAGGAACTATGTGTGTTCGACTTCATGCGGCGCTGTGCAGAGCGATCTGCGTCTGACTTGAAGCAGTGCACGCCAGTTCGAAATTGTATCTGAGTTGAGACAGTGCCGATCCACGTGACTGACGTATGGCATCAAAATACCGTAAGAGCGATTCCAGAGCAGACGGCTGACTCTGACACAATATAACATTATGGTTACATGAAAAGAGTTTTTACTGTTATAAAAACAAGGATTTGTGAGCATTAGTGCAACTGAAGGTGTTAGAATAAACATGAAACACATGTGATCGTAGTCATGTGGTGATTCTGGCCAATCGTGGAACAGCTGTGTCGTCATCATCACCGCATGACAACGATCACATGTTTAACACCTTCAGTTGCAAATGCTCACAAATCCTTGTTTTATAACGGTTAAAACTCTTTTCATGTAACCATAATGTTGTATTGTGTCTTGTTTATCAAAATAACACTGATTTAAAATATATAGACCCACTTTATTGGTATTTAAATAGTATAGGGTTTATGTTGGACTGAATTCTTGTACAGATTTGAACCTTATGACTATAAGAATTTCAAAATATAAAAACAAACCACAAAACAAACATGACAAAATATATCATTCTAATATAATATTATATCAAATTATAGGAAATAAAACATTAAAGGATTCTCGGATTTTATTTTAAAAATAATTTAATAAAATATTAAAATTGTCTTTTTTATAAATGTTCTTAATAACAAGGAAGCAACAGGAGAGATATAATTATATTAAATATATATATATATATATATATTATATTAAATTATATTATAAAATAATTCAAAAATAATATTATATATTATAAATTTTATATATATATATATATATATATATATATATATATATATATATATATATATATATATATATATTAGTGGTGTCAAATCGGTTAATCGATTAATTGCGATTAATCACATTTAACAGAAGTTTGTGTTTATATATATATATACATATATACATGTATGTATGCACAAACTTTTATGTTAAACGTGATTTATATATATAGCCTAGCGCTACTGTGCAATATGTCAGTGTACTACTTACATGTCTGTGACTCTGACACGAGAGGGAATTTTCATTTCAAATCAATTAACGAATTCATACGGTATCTGGACTTGACATAAGTTTTATGTTGTTTTAAAAAAAAAACAAGCAAAATCGTGTCTTGACTTGATGGTCATTATTATTGTTTGTAAAATAGAGCGGCTTTAACATTGTCATATCTGGTTTTGTGTTGTTGTGCCATTTTTGCGAAGTTCCTTCTTGAAGGTTGCGATGTGATTGTCCCGCCACAGTCCTGAGTGCAGTTCTCCTCTGGTGCAGCTGCTGTGTGTGTGTGTGTGTGTGAGATGAGTAATCAGTGGACTGAGACTCTATTCTCTTCCACCTCCCTCCGTCATCAGAGACTCGCTGTTGTTTAGGATGCTCCTCCACTACCTGCCGGGACTCTCAGTAGATGATAAATCTGTACACCGCCTCTTCTGCCAGACTGCAGACCTCTCGCACCTGCACCGGTGCCGCTTCATGCCCGCCGGACACTCCTGCTGGGCAAGAGGGAAAACACAACAACAGAGACACAACATGCCCACTCCCGGGAAACTACAGCCACCCTTCGTACCGCACGGCCTGTTGCCATAGCAACCATCTGTCTTCTCCGGAGCGCAGGAATGCAGGGATGACAGGACGGAGGGGGATGAGGACAAGGAAGTGCTTTATGCTTTCTTCTCCATCTACATGTCTATGTGGGTCATTTCAGCTTTGAATGATCACTCGTTTTATCTGCGCATCTCTGGATCAGTTGATTCATGATTCACAAATGAGTTACGAATACTATCACAAGCTCCAGTACAATAATTACATATGTATATAATCACATTTTGATAATTTCATGTTGTTTTTTTGTTTTTTTGGTTTACTTCGTTGGAATGGTACGAAACTTGGTAAAGGTTTTGACACTTGCTGTCTGAACACACACACAAAAAAATCATGGACATGATTGGAAAAGGTTAAATGGTCCTAAATAAGATAGTCACACTTGTTCTGTTTACAGTCAAAAATGAGCGCATTGGAAATGAATAGGAGATGAATTTCATCTAGTGGAAGCGTTTGGTACTGCGGCCAAACAACATCAGGTAACGCTTCATTTTACAGTCCTATTTCCCATGTACATATTATGTACTTATTATAGTAATTACAATAACTGGGTAATAACTAGGTACTAACCCTGAACCTACCCCTAAACCTACCCTTAACCCATGTACTTACCTTATATTACTAAGTACTTTCTAGGTAAGTGTACTGTAAAATGAAGCATTTCCCAACATCTTACTGAAAGCTCATTTCTTGAGATATCAACCTCAAATTTGGAACACAGCTTGTTTAGATTAATGGCTTTGATTTTCTCACAGTCAGTTTTAGAGTAAAAATGTTTTTTGGAAAATATAGATTTCATATAAAATGTTTCTTTTTGTGCATTTTTCTTAAAAATAAATGTAACATTTTATAACTTTCAAATACACATTTTATAACTATTTGTACTTCAGCAATAATCTGCCAAGTGTCATATTTAAAAAGAGACTAAACTGATTTATGACAGTTTAAGTTGGAAATTTAATTTTCAGGTCTATCTTTAAAAAGTGAATAAATGGATTATAACTACAGCATAAATATAATTTAGTACCATAAAATCCCTTAAAAATACAAAATATGAAATTAAAAACATTATCGAACTAAAATATAGTACAATCATTTCATTGAAATAAAAAAAATCTGTCATTTTTGACCGACACGCGAACAGTACCAGAGGGTTAAAAGACATTTTGTAAAATTTTAAATTACAGTAAAAACTGTAATATTGTGAAATATTATTGCAATTTAAAATAACTGTTTTCTATGTGAATATATTGTCAAATATAATTTAATTCTGTGATCAAAGTTTAATTTTCAGCATCATTACTCCAGTCTTTAGTGTCACATGATCCATCTTGAAAACCGTTGTGCTGCTTTATGTTTTTGTGGAAACCGTGATACATTTATTTATTTTTTTGCATTCTTTGCTGAATATAAGGTATACATTTAGAAATATCACTTTTGATCAATTTAATGCTGAATAAAAGTATTATAGTATTAGAATAAAAGACCCAAAATAAATAACATGTAAATATATTTATAATATGTAAATTATTACAATATACTATTTATTAAAAAAGGCATGTGCAAATAAATGTTTTTTATTACTACTTTTTTATGCATCCTAAAACCGATTGTTAAATATTATCCTTTCATGTGCTCCTGGACTAACAGTAACGTAACCTCCCTTGATTATTTTTTAATTTTACTGTATTTATTTCTTGAATTAAACATTTTGAATCTCCTTGGCAACAAAGACTGTTTGGTTGAAATCAGGGTTCCTCTTAATAATAATAAAAAATCACCCTTTTAAGCCTTTTTATGTATTTTGAATATTATCAAAAGGCAGTAAAATATAATGATGCATTTTAGCTACCATATATCCACCAGCCCTAATGAAAAGTTTCTTAGATGTTCCATCTATAACATATGCACTTTAGTACGTCACAAAGCTCAGGTTTTGCACCAGTACACGATGTGTGTCCTATAGATAGCAGCTCTGCAGTGTATTTGAGGTAGGAGCGTGGGTGCTGTGACTGTCTATGTATAGATGCATTTCCAGCACTGACATTCTCACTGAAACCTGCGCACAAACACAAACATACACTCAAATCTACCCAGGCACACACACAAATGCTGAGTTTTATATAACCAACTAATCCAGAGCACTGCGCCGTGCTTATTTCAACATATTTCCTGCTACAGAATGGAAAGGAATTTGAGAATACTTTTCAATTTGAGTCATTATGAGATTGGTGAAGTCGGCATGGCCTGTCGGTCAGGTCTGACCTGTCCAGTAAGAGGCCTATATTTAAATTTAGCTCAGTGTTATCAGTCTAAGGACGTTGACATTGTTGCCGGATCACGCAGACATGCAGGTTTAGAGTAAGTACTCTTTCACTTACAGGAAAAAAATAGTTCTGAGGTAAAAGCAAAGAGCAAGTTGTGTTGAATCCCAGCGGTTGCCTTCCCAGTTTGGTATTTTTGTGTCTCTGATATCTTGATGTTTTGGAGATGTGTTAATATGGCAGGCCTGTGGAGGGTGTGTCTGCGGGGCAAGTTGAGACGCCTGTTTGATGATGTCGGTCAGTTCTTCAGCTCGGTGAGATCATGCTCATGCGTTATTGCTCCAGGCTCATCGAGTAAAGCCGTTTGTCTGGTTTATCTGTTGTTGTTGTTGTGCAGAACTGGGAATTTCACTCTCACGCTGATGTATCTCAGTGATGTAGAACGTATATTTGTATCATGACATACAGTATGAGAGCTCTTTAATATAGCAGTTGCAATGAGATAAAATAAGGAACAACTGGAGGATTTTGCTTTTTCTCAAAATTTTCCCTCAGTAATGTTAGTTTTGCCTGAAAATACCCAATGTTTGCAATCAAAACTCCTAAAAATAAAGGTTCCAAAAGGGATTTTTCACAGCAATGCCAAAGAAGAACCTTTCTGTGAAAGTTCTTTAAGAAAAACTTTTTTTGCTAGGAATATTTAAAAATAACCCTTTGAATGGAAGGATTAAAGGTTCTTCATGGAACCATCGATGCCAATAAAGAACTTTTATTTTTTTTAAGAACTCAAAAGTTTCTCATTAAATTCTCGCAAAATCAGATGATCTGATCTATGATATCACATTCATTTTATAGCTCTATTCTTACTGTATTTCAGTAGTTGTAGAATTTCTGTCCATTTTCATTTCATCTACCGACTGAGAAATGTTTTTAAACGTAACTTTCCTGATCTATAGAGCAGCCTCTGAGAGTGACAACTGTTAGCTTTATTTTCTGGTCTTCATTCAATGCTGTATTGTTTTGGGGTAGGACAGTCCAACAGCTGAATGTTTCACTGAAGACTCATTATAAACACGCCCCATGACCGAAGAACACACACACACACACACCGCTCTGGTTGTGTGTTCACCTGACTCTTGCGTTCACTGTCTGCTGTTCGCGCCACACGCAGGATTAATGTGTGATGTGTTGAAGGAATGGCATGCCAGGGAACAGGTGTGTTTTGGTTTTTAGTTCATTTACGTTCTTTCTCATCCTCACCTTCCTCTTCTCTCTCTCTGTCAGTTGTAGTTCCTTAGATATTTCTTTGAATGAAGGGCTAAGTTCTGTTTTCATTATGTTAGCTTGTCTAAACTTGGCTTTGGCCTGTGGTTCTCGACTGGTTTTGCTTCAGGATTTTTCATTGGAAATTAAATTGGATCAAACGTGATTATTAAAGTGATATTTCTGACTCTTGAATTTTGATGGGATGAGGCACGTTTGCAACTGTTGTAAAATCAATATAAACACCTGATCGCATGTTTTATATTAACACGTAACATTAGGACTACATTACTTAAAAGAATGATTTTGAAAATTATTAATAACAGATGTAACTTTGTATTTACATTGTGTTTACATTGCATTTGCATTGTTGTGTATTTGGCACACATTTTATAAAAACAATAAACCACTCAATCTATCTATCGTTCTATTGTTCTATCTATAATTCGATCTATCTATCTACAGTATCTATCTATCGTTCTATCTATCTATCTATCGTTCTATCTATCTATCTATCGTTCTATCTATCATTCTATCTATCTATCGTTCTATCTATCATTCTATCTATCTATCGTTCTATCTATCATTCTATCTATCTATCGTTCTATCTATCATTCTATCTATCTATCGTTCTATCTATCTATCGTTCTATCTATCATTCTATCTATCTATCGTTCTATCTATCATTCTATCTATCTATCGTTCTATCTATCTATCATTCTATCTATCTATCGTTCTATCTATCTATCATTCTATCTATCATTCTATCTATCTATCTATCTATCTATCTATCTATCGTTCTATCTATCTAAGTATCTATCTATCGTTCTATCCATCTTTCTATCTATCATTCTATCTATCTATCTATCTATATATCTATCGTTCTATCTATCTAAGTATCTATCTATCGTTCTATCCATCTTTCTATCTTTCTATCTATATATCTGTGTATCTATCTATCTATCTATCTATCTATCTATCGTTCTTTCAGTCTATTGTTCTATCATTCTGTCATTCACTCTATCTATCATTCATTCGTTCTATCTTTCTATCTATCTTTCTATCTATCGTTCTATTTATCAATCTATTGTTCTATCGTTCTGTCATTCACTCTATCTATTTATTTATCTGTCTGTCTGTCTGTCAGCTCGATCTATCTATCTGTCTCTCTGTCTCTCAGTAAGGCCTAAATAGTCTTCGAATTATAATCTTCACACTTCAAGCAATTGTTTTAAACTTTCAGGCAAGGCTAGATTAACTTTGCCTTGACAGATGTTCCTTTTCTAGCGCTCTGTTTCTCTCTCTCTCTCTTTCTCTTTCTCTTAGCTGTTAGCTGATTATATAGTGCAGTGTGAGCTGGTTGATGTGGTTTGTGTGTCTGTCAGTCTTGTCCTGGAGCTTCGTCTCTCTACAGCACTGAAGAAAGACCGCAGGGTGATTTTATATCGCTTACAGAACCGAGACAGAGATTGATGTCACTCTGAGGATGAGGTGTCATTTAAGATCTGTGGGAAATCGCTTATTAAATTGTTGAATTTTCATGCGGAATCGTTAATAAGGATATAGTGGAAGACGTGAAGCTCATAATGAACTTTTTCTGATCCGTTGAGCTGGTTTTGCTGGTTTCACTTTTCACTTGACTCGATTTCGTTTTCTCCCCCCCCCCCCCCCCCCCTCTCTCTCTCTCTCTCTCTCTCTCTCTCTCTCTCTCTCTCCCTCTCTCTCTGTCTTTCTCACTCTCTCTCTCTCTTTCTCTCTCTGTCTCTCTCCCTCTCTCTCTCTCTCTCTCTCTCTCTCACTCTCTCTCTCTCTCTCTCTCTCTCTCTCTCTCTCTCTCTCTCTCTCCTTCAGGGGGGTTAGGTCCAGAACTCGGCCCCCCTCCCTCAGTGGACGAGGCAGCGAACACGTTGATGACTCGTCTTGGCTTCCTACTCGGAGAAAAAGTGAGCGAGGGGTCTCAAGGGCCGCAGTACAGCATGGAGGAGCCCGATGACGCACAGGTAGGCTATTCACCTCACCTTCTGCTATAAATACACACCTCCATATCATATAGAAGAGGAATAGCACATATGTTTCGGCTCACAGGCCTTCTTCAGGCCTTCAACACACTGCGAGTAGAGGCCTGTGAGCAGAAACGTATGTGCTATTCCACTGTGAAAAATGTGAATAAAGTAACCAAATAGATTGCAAATTTACTTAAAGTATCTAAAAAGATAGGATACAAGGTATAAGACAAGAGAGTGTGGTGTAAATTAACTATATTACCCTAGACTATTAAAAAATAAAAGTTCTTTATTAGAATTTATGGTTCCATGAAGAATCTTGAACATTCATAGAGCCTTTCCATTGCACAAAATGTTCTTTTATGGTAAAAAAGGTTCTTCAGATTATTAAAATGTTCATTAATCTTTTTATGTACTTTAATCTAATCTTCTCTTTTACAGTTTTTTTTCAGTTGCTATTGTCAGATACATAAATAGTGTGCAATAATAATATATTATTGTAAAGTAATTATATTTATCTTTATGATAATGCCACTTCACAATAGGGTTCATTAATTAACATTAGTTAACTACCTTAGTTAACATGAACTAAGAATAAACAATACTTCTTCAGCACTTATTAATCTTAACATTTACTAATATGTTATTAAAATCAAAGGTTGTATTTGTTAACATTAGTAAATGCACTGTGTACTAACATGAACAAACAATGAACAGCTGTATTTTTATTAACTAACATTAACAAAGACTAATAAATACTATAACAAATGTTTTGCTCATTGTTAGTTCGTGCTAGTTAATACATTCACTAATGTTAACTAATGAACCTTATTATAAAGTGTTACCATGCCACATTTGGTATGTGGGAGAATTTTAATTGTCATGAAAATAATATCACGATGCTGTAAAAAGAAACGTCCACAGTTTTCACAGTAAAAACCCCTTGTTCTTTGAGGTGTCAGCTTTATTCAAACATGATATTTCCCTCCTGCAGAGAAGAGGACACATATGGCATTCAGATGAGTTCACCTCTGATTAGGGAGTTATGTAAGGATAGCCTCTTTGCTATTCCTCTATGTTGATACAGCAGTTTTCAGAATTTTCCTCACGTTTGCGTGCATTCGTGAGCTTCAGCACAAGAATGGTTTAAACAACAGGATCAGAAATATAGTGTTGAATAACCGCAAAGAAAGAGAGAGAGAGTGTGTGTGTGTGAAGAGTGTCTCTCTGACCTTAAGTAGTTGTGAGGGTTTTAAGGTGAGGTGCTTTGCCTGTTGTGACGTTTGATGTTAATGTTGGGATTGGGCAGATTATCCGTGCCATGCTTTATTATGCCCTGCCCGAGTCCTCAGTGCCCACCTAACCCGACCCGACACCGGCTCAGCCTGTCACTGAGCGCCACTGCGTCCCGTCAGAGGCGGAGAGAGAGAGAGAGAGAGAGAGAGAGGCTTCCTGTGCTGATCGAGATTAATTGGTCAACTACAAACACAAGCACGCACTGAGAGCAAAGATTATGTGCAGTGTTGGGGAAAGTTACTTTTAAAAGTAATGCATTACAATATTGCGTTACTTCCCAAAAAGTAACTAATTGCGTTACATTACTTTAGCGTTACTTTGTATCACCTGGGCTAAGCTTGCTTTTTTTTTTTATAATAACAAAAAAAGTAATACTTTTGGCGGTCCCACTTTATATTAAGTGGCCCTAATACCTGTGAACTTACATGGTTACTAGATATGTACTTAGTATGTAACTACAGTGTAAATACACATTGGTACATAGTATTTACAACTGTAATATTTGTGTAACTACACATATGTAACAAAATGTGTAACAGGACATTGGTAACAACACTTTTTCCACTACAGTAAGTACACATGTGTAACAGGCATTATGTAACTACATTTTGTAACAACAATATGTATTCACACAAGTTGTTCCACTTCCACACGCAGTCTTCCATACTGTAGTTACCAGTTAAGAACACACTGAAACCATGATGATTCCTATGTGTATACCATGTATTTACTATATGACCGGCAGGACTTATGTTGAATTACAGCTAAAGTTTTCCCTTGTGGTACCAGTGTACTTACATGGTAACTCCTCAGGAACTCTGCACTTGATGCAATGTGTTAAGCTGTCATAACTTACATGTATTATGCAAAACCCAAACCTCTGTGCAACACTTTATTAACAGTGTACTTACATGGTAACTCCTCAGGAACTGTCCACTTAATATAAAGTGTAAAACGGTCATAACTTACTGTGTATTATGCAAAACCCAAACTTCTGTGCAACACTGTATTGACAGTGTAACTTACTTACATGGTAACTCCTCAGGAACTGTCCACTTAATATAAAGTGTAAAACGGTCATAACAGAGACCATCTCAGCAAACCCAAACCTCTCATAGTTTTATTAACAATAGCATTAAATATAATTTGAGCCACTAATCCTACTCATACCCCTAAACCTACCCATTACCATTCATTAAAACTACGTAGGCTACACTTATGAAGAAAATAAAAACATAATAGACAGACAAGTAACGTTATAAATTTCACAATAATTTGTTTATTGCGAAAATGTCAAAACCGGTACCAAAAGTCGTTCACATGATGATGCGTTGCAGCCGCAGTCCTCTCTGGCAGTATTATAATAGTTTTGTATGAGGTACAGATCAGAATAAAAATGATTAATCCATGAAAATGTTAATCCGGTTTTGGTTCGCTCTGTGAAGGCGCACGCGCTTCTCCATTTCAAATGTACTACACCGACTGAAACACGGCATGTCGCAATCTGTAACGAAGCAGGCGAGAGCCAATGAGCGTTTGATATCACGGCCGTAAAACATGTCGTAACGTTTCTTGAAGGCGCATTTATTTTATTTGAATTCATCACCAGCGCGCCTGAGCGCGGGATTTGACGTTGGCGGTCGCTGCTGAGAAATGGAGATGAAGATCATAAAGGGCTGAATTTGGATCTGTTTCTTGCAAACAACGTATGGACATGGACATGGGGACAGGAGAGCTGTCAGTCAATAAATGTGAAAAAGTAACTAGCGTTGCTTATTTGAAAAAGTAACTAGCTTTACTTATTTAAAAAAGTAACTAGCTTTATTTATTTGAAAAATTAACTTAGATATTTTGTTGTAAATTGAAAAAGTAATGCGTTACTTTACTAGTTACTTGAAAAAGTAATCTGATTACGTGACTCAAGTTACTTGTAATGAGTTACCCCAACACGGGTTGTGTGTGCAGGGTTTAGGAGCCAGCGGGAGGATGAGTCCGTGTTCCACCCTGACCAGCAGCACCGCCTCTCCTCCGGCCTGCAGTCCCTGCTCCACCCTCCCGTCAGCTCCGGGACAGCCCGTCACCAGCCCCTCATCCACCCTGGAGAGCAGAGACAGCGGCATCATCGGTAAGAGTCTTTACTGCTTTTCAGAGAAGTCTCTTCTGCTCACCAATGCTGCATTTAATTAATACAGGGGAAAAAAAGTGATGTTGTGAAATATTATTACGATTTAAAATAAACATTTTCTATTTGAAAATATAGTAAAATGTAATTTATTCCTGTCATCAAAGCTGAATTTTTAGCATCATTACTCCAGTCTTCAGTGTCACATGATCCTTCAGAAATCATTCTAATGATGATTTGCTGCTCAAGAAACATTTATTATTATTATCAGTGTTGAAGACAGTTGTGGAAATTGTGATACATTTTTGGTCAGGATTTTTTGATGTATAGAAAGTTCAAAATAACTTTTTTTTTATATTTTTAAATTTTAGGAATAACATTTTTTGAAATAGAATATTTTTCAACATTATAGATGAGAGAGAGAGAGAGAGAGAGAGAGAGAAAGAGAGATTCGGTTGAACTGATTTACGCACGCTGTTTGTGAAATTACATTCTTTCAAATTATTTTTATTGTTTCCCACAATACAAGCGTGAAGCTTATGGTAAAATTATGCACAATTTTCGCAATCACCGAAATTCAGGCCCTGAAAAGATTGATACTTGACACCCAATCAAAACAATATCCCCTTGCACAATATTGCAATATTTTAAGACAGTGATATTAGAAGATTAAATTCAGTAAGCCGTGTTATATATTTTTCACATCAAGTGTTTTAGTATATTCTGCTGTTTAAGTGTGGCGAAGGCTGTATATGTGGATCGCTAGTGCATAACTTCATCTAGTTTTTCTTCTTTTGAGATGTGATCTAAATATTAATGCTTGAAACAGATGTGAACCTGACAGGCCCTCCAGGTCTCTGCACCTGTCACACGACTGAAAACTATGAATTAGTGTGTTCAAACTGGTGTAGTGCACCTCAAGTGCTCAGATAATACACTTGATTTCTTAAAAACAATAACAACAACTCTGAAACAAAAATGCAATTCCACTTGCTGCTATTAGTGGTGCAAAACCGACACACTTCAGTTTTAAAGATTTTTTGGTAACACTTTGTAATAAGATCCCATTAGTTAACTACCATTAAATAACAACGAACAGTACATTTGTTACAAAATATATTAATATTTTTTAATGCTACTTAATAAAAATACAACTCATTTGTTAGCACTTGTTTGCTCAGGTCAGTTTAATTTGATTTAAATATTAACAGATACAACATTTGATTTTAAAGTGAGTCGTCAGCAATTCCAGTCTCACTTCCTGTTACATACCTACGTAACAATGTAACAAATTTGCATAATGCCAGTCTATGCTCTTCATTGGCTGCCTGTGATCGATGTCTAACTTTGACCCGCCCTCGAAGGCTATAGTTATAGCTGAGACTGGAAGAGTTTGGTTTGTGTTGTCGACATTTGTGTCTTTGCTGCACTTCAACAGAATGAGGTCTCACGCTGGAATTGATATGGAAAAACTGACGCCATCATTCATATCACTGTGCATCAAGTGCTGAGGAAGAGCTAAAATTCAGATATGGTGATAGGCGTTTTATTTCCGACATGGGCTGTAAGAGGTCGACCAATCACAACAGACCGGGCCTTTTGACCAATCAGAGCAGTAAGGAGGGTTTTAGAGAGACTGAATCTTTGAACGAACCGTTTTCAGACTTTTTGCCTAAAGAGGTGATGTACAATGTATATTATGTGTATATTATTATTAGGGCTGGGCAAGTTAACGCGTTATTATCGCGTTAACGCATTTATTAATTAATGCCGACAATTTTTTTTATCGCACGTTAACGCAGTTTTTTTTATTATTATTATTTTGAAAGTCCGTTGCTCACTGGCTCTGAATACACATAGGCCTACAGTCAAACCATGATCACAGGAGGGGTGGGATGTTGGTCAGCCAGCAAATAACCCACCCAAACAAGCAGTGGAGAGAGGCAGGTTCTCTCTGGTGAACAGTTAAAGGGTTGCGCTCCGCGAGTGAATGACAGGCGCTCTATGGATAGTACCTATAAAACCTATAGATAATAACTATTTAGATTCTGGAAACTCACTAACAGCGAGCCGAGGATCAGTCTCTCTTCTAATGATTTGTGCTGCGCGTCCTTTATAAAAAGTTATAGACAATTCAACTTCGGCAACGAGCGGGCGCGGGCGCGTGCGTGAGGCGAGCATGACCGCAACAGTTTCACAGGAACGCACCCGCTTGTCGCTGCACCTTGTGCTCGACCACTTCACCTCACTCTTGGCTGATTTATACTAATGCGTCGGACTTACGCCGAAGACAATACGCTATAGACTACGCGTTGGTTTTCATTTATATCTCTCCGTCGTTGTCCGCGTTGACGCGCAATTACACATGCAGAGGGAGCATGTGAAACCCGGGGAGCGGTTCTAGTAATCACAGCGCTTGCGGTACGCGTAGAATTGACGTTACATTTTTGGAGAGGTGCACGTCAGGGTACGCCGAAGTGTACACGCGCTACACAGCTACGGGGTGAGTATAAAGTATAAATTGTTTTTTTTTACTCTGTTTAATGTAATCTTACGTGGGAAACCATGGCATGACCAAACCTAAGCTACTATAAGTAACGTTGGTCGATTTATATCTGTAGTAGTGATCATGACCTCTGACTACTACATAGACTGTTTCTGCTGCTCCCTGATAAAAGATACCTGTTGATACCTGTTCAGAAAAAAAAACAAGAAAACTGGACTCGTTTTAACAAACTAGATAAAAGGTAATGCCCTGGCAGTGGCAAATAGCTTTGTTTAAATATTTGATTTGATTACATTAATGTTTAAGTTGAGATTTGAGATTACTGTGTAAAGGGAATACTGCTGGTATAAAAGCACCTTATTTGTTTAAAGTTATTGCACTTTTGTGTATATAGCAGTACATTTAAATCAAAAGTGCGCAATACACTACTTTAGAAGTCATTATTCAATTTTGCGCATAACAATGCGATTAATCGCGATTAATCGCAAGAAAACCATGCGATTAATCGCGATTAAAAATTTTAATCGTTGCCCAGCACTAATTATTATATTAAAGTGTTTTTTGACCTTGAATGCTTGTAGACCTGTTGTAGGAGACTCCAAAACAACATTAGGAACCTTTAAAATGGCATAATAGGGCACTTTATTAATGTATTTGTAAATGTTGAAATTAACATTAAGTAAGATTAATAAATGCGTTATTAATATTTATTATTGTTAGTTTAAGTGAAGTATTGTAGTTAACTAATGTTAACAAATAGAACCTTAATGAAGAGTTACCAATATTTTTAAGGCTCTAAAGCTCTGTTTTTTTTTTACACATATCTTAAGATAATGCAATGAAAGTCAGTCCAAATGATGCTTGCAAAACTGAGCAGTTCTGCAAGAGCTTAATTGCTGCAATCACTTTTCATACAGTATACTCAAATCCAGCTCCTCCAGGGAAATTATCCTTTCTAACAGGATTTTCTTGTCACATCTTTACACAAAAATAACATGTGAACTGTAAGAAGCACAAATCTTGACAGCTCCTCTTTTTCATCCTGCCTCTTTTCCCAGCCACCCTGACCAGTTACTCGGAGCCGGTGGACAGGAGCGGGAAACACGGCGATGGCTCTCGGGGCAGCAGTCTGAAGCTCTGGCACTCACACAGATCCACACTGGACTCCAGCCTGTATCGTGTGGACGAGAACATGGCCGCCTCCACCTACAGCCTCAACAAGATCCCTGAGCCAAGCTCCGCCCACTATTCCTCTCACCCCACCCCACTCTACCTCATGCCCCGCCCTAACTCAGTGGCAGGTGAGTCTTAATCCCCGCCTCCTCTGTTTATGTATGTTTGTGTGCTGTTGTTCATTCTATCTCTTTATCAATCATGATTGTGATTTCCTGATATGCACATAACAATCCCACTGCTTTGGGAACAGCTTCCTTTGGCAAATCCCAAACACACAAATCATGAACGTAATGTTGATCACTGGGAAACATTCAGATTATAAGCATTAGATCTGTTTCAGTTCATGACTTTTGGATTTTAATTGAATTAAAGTTGGAATTTGCAACTTTTTTGTTCAAAATTAACAAAATGTGAATAATGAGTCAATAGACTATCAGTCCTTCTTTCAAAACGTGTTTTTGTCTTACCCTGATTCACTATGGTAAGGATCAGGGACGTGCGGTCAGGGTAGGCAGTGCCTCACCAAAGGAAATGTTGACATTACATTTATTAATTCCAAGAGCTTTATTAATTCACCACGTTATTAATTGCATTTATTTTATTCCAAATATAATTTTTTCTAACAAAAAAATTCAGGAATACACATATAATACACTCCTTTTGCCATTGTTTGCTCCTAAAAATCATTTTTTCGTTCAGAAAATCCAAGGCCATGGCCATTGAGGCAGAGGTTAGCAGTGCCTCTTTGGTCCATAGAACATAGTTTATGTAGATTCGCGCATGCGCAGTCAGTTCTCGTGCTGTCTTGAATTATCAACATTGAGGCAGAGACCGAGCTTGCTTCATGTCACGTGATCCACTCACTCTGCGCTACTTAGCATCTAGCGGCGCCTAGCGTTGGAAGCGTCCTATGAAGAAAAAAGAGCTGTGGTCGTTAACGGGAAACGATCGTGGTATCGCTCTGGACAAAGATGTCAATTACTTTGTTGTAAAAGTCCTCTTTGTTGGGTGTATTTCTCAATTTCATGAGTCTCTCCTTTTCAATGGAAATAAGAGCCAAGGAGGAAAGTCTGCTCTATTCACGTCAGAGGCGCCCGCGCCATTGGATGTGCAGTTGCCGCAGCACAGCCTATTATGAGCGAACCATACGCTCACTGTGCTAACGTTAGCTGTGCAGCTGCAAATGCGTTTTACATAGGCTTCAGTTAATCGAGGAAAAGGAGTTTCGTCTACAAACAAACGTAAGCACCCCCTTTAAAACGTAAATTATTCATTTATTTATTATTTTTAAAAACCTTTTATTGGCTTGTGTGTGTTGTCTGATGGTGGTCTAACAGATAGGTCTGCTGTGCGCTGACACCAAAATGTTCTCTCTTCCATACCCTGGTGCGCCGTCACCTCTGCCACATTTGTACTGTAGGTCTATCTGTGCGATTATGTTGCATTTCGTAAGGGTTAAAATGCTGTTTTGTAGTTCTCTTTTTTTAATCCTGGTGCGCCGTCGCCAGACGCTCATTGCGTGTCGGTGTGTGCGCCTAGTGCAGTTTGTAGGAGCGATAATAAGCTGTTTTTGTACTTTAAAGCTGTACTGCTGACACAATGTTTTCTGACTGTAACGTTAGCCTATTAAAATCCTGGTGCGCCGTCACCAGAGTGACCAGACCAATAGTGTGTGTGTGTGGCTGCCTGTGCGCGTTTGCGAAGGAGTATAGGCTGCTTTTCGGTTCGCTGACAACGTGCCGCCCCCCGAGAGGGAGTAAAATCTTTCCGTGGCAGGGGCAGCTGCCACTGAGACCTGTCACCGCTTTATGCGCCTGTCACTCGACCTGTCACCGCTATTGGCAGCTGTCACTCGACCTGTCACCGCTATTGGCAGCTTCCACTCGACTCGAACCGTCACGGCTATATGCGCCTGTCCCGCGTCCCGTCACGGCTATATGCGCCTGTCCCGCAGTCCGTCACGGCTATATGCGCCTGTCCCGCGATCCATCACGGCTATATGCGCCTGTCCCGCGCACCGTCACGGCTATATGCGCCTGTCCCGCAATCCGTCACGGCTATATGCGCCTGTCCCGCGTGTCGTCACGGCTATATGCGCCTGTCCCGCGATCCGTCACGGCTATATGCGCCTGTCCCGCAATCCGTCACGGCTATATGCGCCTGTCCCGCTTTCCGTCACGGCTATATGCGTCTGTCCCGCGACCCGTCACGGCTATATGCGTCTGTCCCGCGATCCGTCACGGCTATATGCGCCTGTCCCGCGTTTCGTCACGGCTATATGCGCCTGTCCCGCGTTCCGTCACGGCTATATACGCCTGTCCCGCGGTCCGTACGCCTGTCCCGCGGTCCGTCACGGCTATATACGCCTGTCCCGCGGTCCGTCACGGCTATATACGCCTGTCCCGCGGTCCGTCACGGCTATATACGCCTGTCCCGCGGTCCGTCACGGCTATGCGCCTGTTATGGCAAGCCAAAGTATTCGCCTGGTCAGGCGTCTGATTGCACACTGACCCGTCAAAAGCGTGCGTTTCGACAGATTTACCCACAGATTTCGCCAAATTATAGCATGCGCTTTAATTCTTTCCATACATTTTTATATGCGTTTGAATTGAAATCAAATATTAACATTACTGCCCTAACTATTTCTGAATAGGATGTGTACTTCATAAATATTTGGAATAGTATGGAAATACAAGGTTCAGATCACTAAAAACATGTATGGAAATCGAAGAGTCATCGGTGGAGTCTGGATGTCATCTACTGGAAAAGTTTGGTATTGCGCACAAAAAAATCTTCCCTAAAGCTCATTTATTGAGACATCAACCTAAAATCTGGCCCTGAACTTGTTCAGATATGTAGCATTGGTTTTCTAGATGTTTTAGAGTTGAAAATGTTTTGTAAATGTATATAAAATACAACAATATGTATTTTATATATTTTTTAATTTTTATAAACTTCTAAACTTTTAAACTTTACTTTTACAACTTTGTTTTACTTCTTTAATAATCTGAGAAGTGTGCCCTTTCAGTACCCTGTTAGTTCGCAGTGCATTAAGTAATGTTAACAAATACAACTTTTGTTACTTTTTATTTTAATAATCAAGTAAACGTTGAAATTAACAATAGCAAAGATCAATAAAGGCTGTAGAAGTGCAGTTCATTATTAGTTCATGTGAACTAATGTAATGTATGAAACATTATTACCGAAATTACAACTGGACAATTTGGGAGATGTTATGAAGGGAATGAAGGAATTAAGGAACTGTCCGAGGTTCTGAAATAAACAACTGTCAACGTGAAACAAAGTTTTTTTTCTTTTCTTGTTTCAAAAATACTTCTGTGGGCATAAAACCCCAGCCGACAGAAACAATCTCATTATGTCAAATCCCCCCACGACCATTTTAATGAAATGTTTCATGTTCTCATAGCAAAACTGTCTGTTTTCTTTCTTTCTTCTTTTTTTACCTAAATGCTAACTATACTGGATTATAGGGGCGTAATTTACGGGTGGGACTGGATTTACTGGGACTGGCCGCCGAAAATGTTCGGCCGAAAATGGCATTATCGGTTTTGGGCCGAAATAAGAAAAACAGCCGAAAACGTAAACCGAAAATGAATGTCACCCGCCCCTCCCATCCGTGCGCAAGCGCTTAGGTTTCACTCACGGTCAAGCTGTTATCACGCGTCTGCCTATCAAAGATAGGGATGTCTCCCGCATTGATAGCGGCTCCCTGATGCCCGCAAATTAGTTCAAATCTCCCGGAAGAGCGATCGAGAGAGCAAGAGCTTGTGCTCCAAACCGTGTAGTGCGCGCACGCCAGACAGGGAGAGAGCGTGCGTGTGTGTGCTAGTGTGCCACATGAAGCGCATGTAAGACCCCCAGTCCAATTTTCTGTGTGTATAGCAGTTACATTAAAATTTGCGTAGCACTGCACAACTGTGTTTTCTAAGGCTACATAGGCTTACATGTTGTTTACAGTTTGAGTTTGGATTAAGTTCTAGTGCTGTTTTTGCACGGTTGTTTTGCACAGCAATTTAAAATGTAAGTAAAATTGTTTACATGCAGCAGCAGAATAGAGGCCCACTGCCATTCTGTGATTTTGTGTGCAGTTATTCAGATAATTGTGGATCTTTTTGCACAAATGTTAAAAAACTATTTTATTTGATGGAACATAAAACTTGAAAAATAATATTATTTGGTATTATTATTTATATTTATTGTTAAAAATATTTTAGGTTTTGTACTGTATATATATATATATATATATTAGTATAAGTTTTTAAAAGAAACCATTTTCGGCTTCAGTTTCGGTTTTCGGCCAAGTGCATCCTAAATTTTCGGTTTCGGCCCAGAATTTTCATTTCGGTGCATCACTATTCGACGCCCATTTTTGTTATGATAAACGCGCGTCAAAAACGTGCGTTTTCCGTAACCACAAACCGCACGTTAAGAACGCGCGCTTTTATGGGCTGTCGAAACGCACGCTTTTGACGGGTCAGTGTGCAATGCTGCAATCAGACGCCGACCAGGCGTTTATGAACACTTTGGCTTGCATACATATAGCTGAGTGACAGGTCGAGTGACAGGCGCATATAGCCGTGACGGGTCGCAAGACAGTAGCATATAGCATTGACGGATCGCGGGACAGGCGCATATAGCCGTGACAGGAGCATATAGCCGCGACGGATCGCGTGACAAGCTTGTATAGCCGTGACAGGCTCTTATAGCCGTGACAGGTCGGGTGACTGGCGCATATAGCCGTTACGGGTCGCGTGAAAGGCTTGTATAGCCATAACAGGTCGAGTGACAGGCGCATATAGCCGTGACGGGTCGCAAGACAGTAGCATATAGCATTGACGGATTGCGGGACAGGCGCATATAGCCGTGACAGGAGCATATAGCCGTGACAGGTCGGGTGACAGGCTCTTATAGCCGTGACAGGTCGGGTGACAGGCTCTTATAGCCGTGACAGGTCGGGTGACTGGCGCATATAGCCGTTACGGGTCGCGTGAAAGGCTTGTATAGCCATAACAGGTCGAGTGACAGGCGCATATAGCGGTGACAGGTCAAGTGACAGGCGCATATAGCAGTGACAGGTCAAGTGACAGGCGCATATAGCAGTGACAGGTCAAGTGACAGGCGCATATAGCGGTGACAGGTCAAGTGACAGGCGCATATAGCGGTGACAGGTCGAGTGACAGGCGCATATAGCAGTGACAGGTCAAGTGACAGGCGCATATAGCGGTGACAGGTCAAGTGACAGGCGCATATAGCAGTGACAGGTCAAGTGACAGGCGCATATAGCAGTGACAGGTCAAGTGACAGGCGCATATAGCAGTGACAGGTCAAGTGACAGGCGCATATAGCAGTGACAGGTCAAGTGACAGGCGCATATAGCGGTGACAGGTCAAGTGACAGGCGCATATAGCGGTGACAGGTCGAGTGACAGCTGCCAATAGCGGTGACGGGTGGAGTGACAGGTCTCGGTGGCAGCTGCCCCTGCCACGGAAAGATTTTAGCCTTACTGCGCCCCCCTCTGCGTCCCGCACAAAACATTTGTTTGTTGTATAAGTCATAAGATAAATGTGTCCATTAATTTGATCATTAGATTTGATTGTGCATCACATATGACTGACTTTGCTGTATGCAGGCAGCGATGTGATGATACCTGATATGAACATGGGCTGCTACATTAACTGAATGAATATAAGAACATATGCCACATATAGGTCACAGCCTACCTATGACAAGATTTCACCGCACGTTACTGGTAAGGATGTTATATAAGTGTTAATATTTTAGACCGAGCGGGATGCTTTTCGCGCAAAATTGGCAAACGCTGACGAGTGAGAGGTGAGAGTCTGCTGACAAAAAGAGAATGCGATAGAGCTTGTAATAAAACAAGAATCAACATTGCTTGGCTTTTCGGAGATGGCGAGAACTGAGGGATTTGAAATGTTGTAAAAGCGACGTTGAGATGGCATTTTCATTACTCAACAGGTTAGTATGTATTTTATTGAAGAGATAAATTTCCATATGAAGCTTTCTAAGTGAGTTCATTGTGGCTTATTTCATAAAAGCTATTATTTCATAAAAGCTATTGTTGTAGCTGCTGTACTGGAATTTATTTTCAAGAAAGTACCGTGTCCATTAATGGGTAAAGTAACGTCTTCAGCTAGTCAGCTTGAGATCCTTTCCATTTAAACTGGTTATATCTCAGTAGTGAATGTTTTATGAGCAATATGATAAACGTATTCATCCGGACAGTCACGCATAACCAAAACAATGTTCTTCTGCAAAATGCATGCAGTTTAACCGTTAGAGGGCCAAAAGTTACATAGTGCACCTCTAACCACAAACAACAGGAAGTTGAATTGGAATGAAAGGAAATATGAAAGGAAAAAGTCGCACAACAACAAAACACGCAAGAACAGGTGTTGTGTTTAAGGTTTGCTTTGTTCATAAAATGAGAATTAATGAAATATTCATAAAATATGTAACATTTTTAAGGTTGCACTTATTTACATTTATTTATAATGTATTATTGTTGTAGTATTTATTATTTTTCACATTTATATTAATGTTCTAGTATTTTATATAAAATGCTAAAACATTAATTAAATAAATAAATGTACAATACATTTAATGTAAATAAATGTTTGATGCAACCTATAAACATGAATTGTTTAAAAAGCAACCTATAAAATTTTACATATTTTTGAACATTTAATTTGACATAATTATAATAACAATTATAATAATTCATAATCTATTACTTTTGTTGTTGTTGTTTTAAATAGCCCACATTTCTGTGGGTAATTTGTACTGAGAAATGAAATGTTTCTTTAAATGTCATTCAACTTCCTCATATTTTATTCATAAGGAATTTAAAAGGCATTGTTGATTCATTATGAATGGCTCACAGGTTAATGCACTCTCCACTGTCCAATCCGGTAACACCATTACAGCTTCAGTCTCATTCTTCAGTGCATTTCCAGTTCAGCTCAATCATACAAGTGTGTTCACTCGCAGCCACTCATTGCCATCAAATAGCAGTTAGTGATGGAATCAGCCCATGTCATAAACTATATGTTTTAGCTCTGCACTGCCGGGGTGGCGTTAACAGGAGATAAGAGGCGTAATAGCGGCAATAATGATGAGTCTTCTGGAATAGCGCTCCCTGAAGTAAAAGCTAAATCTATCTGATGATGTTGATATGTCTCTTATATAACACAGCTCCTCTTCATTGCTGGCTGATTGTGTTATTGTCCAAGTAATCAGCATTGTTGTATTTATGAGAAGAACCTTTTTTAGGAGAGAGAGAGAGAGAGAATTGAGTTATGGTTATCTCAAAAGAAAGTGGCTCTCAAAAGGGCAAGTGATATAAAAGATTATTTCTTAATGGAGAAAACGGCTGGTATTCACGCTCACTGATCAGAAGTGATGCAGTTGCTCTGAAAAACCATCCAACCCTGGCAGCGGCATTAATCGTTTCTCAAATCTGACTGTGGCAAGCTGTTTAGAACGGTCTGGAAAATATACTATATAATATAAAGATTAATTATTCTTTTTATTGTACCACCTGTATCCTGGCCACCACTTTCATATAATAAAGTGAATAAATACTGGTGTTTTCAAACTCAAAAATTACACCTTACAGTAGTGGCTACAAGTTCGATTAAGCCATAAAAATATGAAGGAAGAATAAAACACTAAACTTGGTTAAGGTATTTAACTGACAAAATTATTTGGCAAAAAAAAGGCAAACAGCTTCAGGATTTATTTTACTATGCAAAGAAATACATAGAATACATATATATATATATATTGAAAGCTGACAGGAAAAAGCATATACTGACTACAACATAATCAGTTATTATTATTTCATTGGTTCTCCCTTGTTTTTGCATGTGTTAATAATTTCTTTGTATGAGAGCTTGGCCAAAAATGGTGTCTGAAGCACAATTTGGCATGTTTCATGTGTCAATCTTCCTAGGCCGGACATCACTTCTGGCCACTACTGTATTCAGAGATTTCTGAAGTCATACCAGAAGTGATTATTTACAGTCATTAATGTTTTATTTTTAATTTACTGTTGTCATTTTTTTTATTTAGTCATTTAGTAATTTTATTTGTAATTTAGTAATTTTATTTGTAATTTAGTAGTGTTTTGTTTTTGTTTGGTGAAGTCAGTTCAGTGTTGATTTAGTTCCATTGTAAAGATCGTCAATTATTAAATGAGTTCATTTCATCTATAAAACATTTCTGCAAAACATGATGTCATCGTCCAGCTCAGTTCAGTTCTCATACAACAGCGTCAGTGCAGTCAGATCAATAATATTGTTGACTATTAAGTGTCCCCAAGCCAGAGGAACTCAAACTCGAACACTACTCGAACTACTCAAACACTGTGTCATTATGATTCAGACTGCATCACAAGTCAGGATTCAGACCGGGATCGGGATCATTCAAACATTCATCCAGGTGCTTTTGCTTGAGGATCAGATTCATCACGCTGGTATGGAGCTGAAGCTGGTCATAGGGTCTGTGTGGAGGACCTGTCATCTATAAAGATGAGACAGATAATATTAGCGTAGATGCCATTCTTCTTTCAATGTAACAAATACATCAGGTGTTAGGACGTGTTTCTGGTTTCAGTTGACCTAATTTATGCAGCCTAACAATCATTTGACTGATATGAATAATATAAATTGATAGTGTGTTAAAGAGTATGCCAGTTGGTCTGTGTGATCTATAGACATCTTTTGTGTAGAACTTGTAGCCCTGTATATTTGTATGGCATCACTGTCGAAGAGTAATTAGCTGGTGAAGTGGATGTATTTATTGCAGAGTTTACGAAAGTTCTCATGAGCATTGAAGCGGATGTCATAATTAATGTCAGTAGACCGGGAAGATTTTAAAACGAGTCGTTCATTCATAAATCCGTAAGATCTTAACTTCACGCTGTGGAAATACAAACCGGAAGACTTAACACAGGTGTGGTGCTGAAATGAGTCGGGGCTACAGAAGCTCTATAGATTCATTTACCAATATACCGTAATACCAATAAACACACCGTTAGAAGGAAAATTAAAACAAAGATGGCAGTTCTATCATTTTTACTCATCCATGACATTTTGCCTTATGCAAAAAGTGAAGAATTTTGAAGAATATCCTGGCTGCTCTTTCCTTTATAATAAAATGTCAATGGGGACTGGGGTTGTCAAGCTCCAAAATGACAAAAACACCTTAAAATTAGCATTGAAGTTGGTCAGTATGACTTGATGTTCATACGAGAAGAGGGTGAGGTCATTATTTATTCGGTCCTTAATGTTCCCTTTCACTAATGTTCTGAAAAACAGGCTAAAAGAAGGGCTTCAAAAAGGACATGCCGACCCCATGCCATTGGTTCTTGTGATTAAAACATATTACAACCACCATGTTTGACTTTTTAGTCTGTTTGTCATACAATGTTATCATATGGCTTCATGAATCCTGCAATATAGCACATGAATCGCATAGAGGACTTTTTTTATTATATTTGCATGTTTTTTTTTTGTCAACTTTGAGCTTGACAGCTCCAGTCACCATTCACTTTCACTATATGGAAAAAAAGCGTCCAGGGTGTTTTCAAAAAATTCCACAGAAGAAAGAAAGTCATCCGGGTTTGACATGATACGAGGGCGAATTAATATATGAGAATTGTGGAAATACATTCAGCACATTAGTTTGTCTAGGTCACAGACAGCAATGATTGTTTATTCAGTGCGGGCAGTGCTGCTAGGGATCATGGGAGCAGATGTACTCATTAAACATGTATCGTAACGTGTCTTTTACATCAGTCAGTCAGAATCACAATGAGGAAAATCTCCACGGTGGCCGTCTGGATGTTTTTTCAATGCTAAGCCTGTAGTAACGCTGGCTTAATGTAGTCTAATAGTATCCAAGCAAGCTGAAGTAATACTAATGCATGTTTGTAGACTCCCATCGGCCTTCGAGAGGAGAGTTGAGCGCTGTAAGATGCCATTAGTAAGAGAAACCAGAGATTAAAGCCCTATTTGAATGGGACTAGTTTTTCCAGAGGAGGCTCGCTTTGTGTTTTTAAACTCGTCAGAACATGTTTGTTTTTGTCAAACAGTCACAGTAAAAATTACCAAGCAAGATGCCTTCAGTTTTTTGGATAACGGTTTGGAATATCTGTGACTGATATATTTTTTCTTAACTCTTCTTTTAATTTTTTGTCTGTTGCTGAATATCGTAACCAAAGCTGAATTTGTCAGCCCACATTCACTTTGTATTTAGACGATTTTTTGAAAATCAAGCTGCTGGGATCCCATTGAACATAACAAGAGAATGAAGACAACAATGAGAGTGTGTTCACAGATTTCTCTTACGGTTTTGCGATGCACACATCCAGATCACATGACCTTCCTACATTAGATGTAAAAACTACACTGCAAAAATGTTCTTCCTCAGTATTTTTGTCTTGTTTTCCAGTACAAATTCTGAAATCAAGATACATTTAATTTAGAATCAAAATGACTTTATATATTAAGTTTTGTTTACTTAAAAATGTATCAAAATTAAGTGAGTTAATGCTTAAAACAAGAAATAATATCTGTCAGTGGGGTAGTTAACAAGTTCTTACCCCAATGGTAGGTGTTTCGTCTTGTCTTAAAGTAACACTACGTAGTTTTTCAACCTTCATTATATATTTCCAAGACCCTTGTGATGGTACATCGACTTACAATAGGTTGAATGACACGTCTGCCATAGCCTGACAGTGTCTGTATCGCTTTTACTGGCACTATGTAACTTCGGGTTTCGGGTAGGAACCCAAGCACAAAAAAAACTACAAAATTCAACTGCTTTACGGCATATGTCACTTCCCCCACTTCCTCAGATTCTGACGTGAGAGCCCAACTAGCGTTTGTATGTTGTTGTCATGACCGAAGCAACAACTAAAAGGAAGAAGGCAAAGGTTTTGTCAGAGGAGACTAAAAGAAGAAAAAGGGAGAGTAACAACTTAAAAGACCGGACGAGGATCACTATTGGAGGGAGAGCAAGATAGTTTGAACACGGTGAGAGTGTGCGCGCGCGCGACCGGCTCTCTCTGCTCGTTCTTTCAGTAACATGCACCCTGTCACAAGCGCAGCAGTCAGTCATCTGTAAAGTGTTTATACATTTATAAATAAATCAGGGAGTCAGGGAGCTGACTATCGCGCGAAATGTAAAAGGCCTGGCCATGTTACGGAATGGTCCTCCATTTATCTTCATGAATCAAGTAATGCTAGTAGAGTAGCGAATTATCAATCTGGTAGCTACACTAACATGCTAGTTTACAATGGTTATAATAAATAATCTTTCAGGATAACTATCCTAATGTCTGCAGGCTGATATGTTTGTGTATTTATTTTTCTGGTGAAAGTGTCTTGCCTCTGGCTATAATGCAAATCGATTTTCAAATTTGCATATTCATCTATGGTAGCTTGATATTATAATATTGACGATATATGGCTATTACCTACCACACAAACATTGAATTGAATTAGCATATCCGTTATGTAAAACAGTAGACAATAGGCTACTATAATGACGCTGTCTTGTAAACGTGAGCTACGCGATCTTTTGACGTTTGAAAAAAATAAAACCCATGAAATTATATTCATATGACATGCTGAAATATATGCCAATGTACCTGGGATGAAGACATTTCACACGCAACGCTGGCAGTCTGCCCGCGAGAACTCAAGACGGTGTCGGCTTGTCAACAAATGCACACGTGTATCGCCTGGTGTAACCATGACAGATTTTACGACAGTAGTAGAAGACAATACTGTTTCCCAACTGTAGGGGGACCCCGAGAGCAAAAACCGCAAAAACGACATAGTGTTGCTTTAAGCATAAACTCACTTCATTTTGATAATTTTTTGTAAATATCTTAAAGAGGAATTATTATGCTATTTTACATCATCTTTCTTTAGTGTGTAATGTTGCTGTTTGAGCATGAAAAAGTCCCTTCAAAGGCAGTTATTCTCTATATCAGTGTTAATGTTTCTGAATTCCCTGAAACACCATTGTAGTCTTGAGTTTTCTTCCAGGAACAAACACGTCACAATATTCCTCATTTAAATAATTAATACGCAGAATAAAGAGGCGGGGCCTGGTTGAGTTAGTTAGTAGTGTGTTAAACTGGCGGTTATGGTAAGGGGCGGGACATTCCCAAACACACTCGAAGCTCTTGACCAATCACAACACACAACTCCAGCCGACCAATCAGATCACAGTGTGCTTTTCTGAAGGCGGGGCTTCATAGAGACAGGAACTAAACTGACAGACTGGGAAGAGATGAGCTGCAACAATGGAGAATATGGGGAAAATAATGTGTTTTTTTAAAATTCAAGAATGAAAACCTATTCTAGTAGATCTTGATTTAAGAATGTTCCGATATTTGTTCAGAAAAACATGACAAAAATACTGAGTAAGAAAATCATTTTTTTTCCAGTATGCAGAGATCATCCATATCAGTACATGTAATCCTCGCTTCATAATTGCTTAGAAAACAAATCTAGTCTGAACGAGAGATGTGTGTGTGGGCGGGGATGAATGTCTGAAAAAAAAGATGAAAGGGCAATGATATAAATAATGTTCTGAGGTAAGTGATGATCTCAGTGAAAAGGAGAGAGAGAAATACTCACTATCAACCCAAATGATGTAACAAGGAATGACTAAAACGGAGGACAGAGAAAAAGAAAAAGAGGTGGATGAAAGAAAAATCGGTGTAATGATAATGGTAAGGTAAGGGATTATGGCTGAGAAGTGGAACGAGAGAGATAAAGATAAGATGAGAATGCCGGCTGTGGATTTGCTGAGGAGATCAAAGCTGCCGGCTTTACCAGCTCAAACCCCCCCGAGCACTTCGTCACAATCTCATCTGAGGAACGGAGGAACCGGGGACTTGAGGAGGTGTGAATGGGACCGGAGGAGTGCAGATTGTAGATTATGTAATGTTGTAGAGGTTTTGTGTGGAGTGTAGCTGAAAGTAGAGATACTGAAGACACGCGAGTGTTCTAATTACAGGTTTCTAGAAGAGAATGAAAAGAAAGAATGTGGATAACACAATATAAACCTGAGCTTAAAGAGTAGGTTCACATAAAAAAAGAACATTTGACGTCGTCTACTTTCCCTTAAATCACTCATATCAAGCCCTGTCGCCCGTGGAACACAAAAGGAGATGTTTAGCAGGATGTCCTGGCTGCTCTTTTCGATACAATGAAAGTGAATGTGGACTGAGGCTGTTGAGCTCCAAAAATCATATTCAAATTACTTTATTTGCACTTTATTCCAAATCATCGAAATGCCAAATGAGATCCAACAGACAATTTTTAAAGAAATTAATACTTTTATTCAGCACGGACACATTAAATTTATCAAAATTAACAGTAAAGGCATTCATAAAATTTCTATTTCACATAAATGCTGTTCTTTTGAACTTTCTTTTAATCAAAGAATCCTGCAATAAGAAATTTATCACGGTTTCCACAAAAATATGAAGCAGCACAACAGTTTTCAACATTGATCATAATCAGAAATGTTTCTTGAGCAGCAAATCAGCATATTAGAATGATTTCTGAAGGATCATGTGACTGAAGACTGGAGGACAGGAATGAATTAAATAGAAAAAAATTGTTCGTATTAATATTTCACAATATTACTGATTTACTGTATTTTTAATGCAGCCTTGATGAGCATAAGACTTATTTAAAAAATGTACCGGCCCCAAACTTTTGAACAGTAGTGTATGTTTAAATATGGTGCTTTGAGATAAATCATTATTGTCGTAAAGTTATTGTATGGCTTCAGATTACTTTTAGTATAGTGTACAATTTGTTGTGCGTATGGATTGTGCAAATCTGATACCTGGTATCCTAAAAGTTTGGACGGGGGAGTGGAATTTTTTCCCCGAAAATCTAAAAGCCAAGGGGAGAAATGATGTGCGTGGATCCAGCAGTGTGGGAGACCCCATTCACAACTACATGTCCACAGGATTAACAAAAACACCTATTGCTTGGAAATAATGACGGTTCTTTGTAATAATGCATATATTTTAACGTAAAATAAGACGATTAAAGACAAGACGGAGGCTCACTGACATACTTTAAAATATATTTCAGCATTTTGTAAATCGACGGCCTACTACCCCTGACTGAGTAACTTTAACCCAATCCAACGCGGCTCTCCCGGTGTTAGTGTTATTCTACAAGATTTATGGATAAGCTGTTTGATTCATAATTATTAGATTATTTTCACATTTCACTTACTCTGCTGTGCACGAACACAGCTGTTCCTCAATGTGTGTGTTTCCCATGTGAATGGTCAGCGTATGAGGCGCTGCTGCTTGCGCTGGGACTATAGGCTTTAGCTTCAATTTTTATGAAATTATTTGCTAATCGGTTGCATATTATGTCGTGGATATATCCCTTTAATGCACACTGCAGTCCCTTTTGTCTTGCTCTCTCAGATATTTCACATGTTCACCAAAAATTACTAATTATCTCATTGGCAATGTCTGACACCGGTGCATTCACACTGTAATAGACGTGCCAGGCACGAAAGCTTGTCAGGCGTAGCAACAGTAACTAGGGAGGGCAGGGCTTAGTGAAGGGTCAATTATGACAAAACCTTCATTATTAGGTGAACTATCCATTTAACTCAGGCCGAGCGAAGTCACTGTGTTGCTTGGCTGGATTCCTTTCTATTGCATTTGAATTTCCCTTATTGCGTGATGAGACTCCAATAAGGACAGCTCAACCTGACTCAGCTGGATTGAAATGCCCTGGAAGGTCCTCATGACAACAGAACGTCTTTAATTCAATTCTAAAGCTGCTGTAATTGCTTGTTTTCCAGTCTCACTGAAACAGAAACTCAAATTCATCCACCTGCAGTTTCCTGGAATAAGATGCACCTGGGGCACTGCATACACACACACATACACACACACACACATTTTCACAAACTCAAACTCTATTTCAAAGCATTATCACAGAACAAGACTGTCTGATCGTATACACACAAGCACACATGATAACACACAAAAGCACATCCAAAATCAATTTCAAAATGATTTTTTTTCTATATCAGCTGATGCACTCACAATAACACATTCACTCGCTCAAAGTCATTCTGTAAAGCGCTGTGGAACATGTCCTGTCAAAAATAACCATTGAACTGAAAATAACACAAACTGCCTCTGAAAAGACGGCAAAAGTCTCTGAAAATCTCGTGCTTTGAGTCTGAGATGGGTTTGAGCTACACTGTAAAAAATGTCTAACCTCCCAACTCAAAATTTTCTAGTGACTGGTCACATCTAAATTTTTCAATTGGCCCAAGTGAAATTCTGCAAATTGATTAAATTAAATGATACAATTTTGAGTTGGGGAGGTTAGAAATGTTTTACAGTGTACAGTATTGACTAGGCCTGTCATGATTCTTACATAAAAACACAATGAAAATATGATTAATAATGACAATATTAATACTAACAATTAGGGATGTGCACGTGAAGATAGTAAGGAGAGATGACTGACAGAACGATGTCCGAGGAAGTCTGAGCGTCATTGACAAATATCTCATCTTGTAAAATGTGTGGTCAGTACCTCCTCTCCCTTTACACAGAGTACACGTAAGTAAAAGTGAAAAGCGGGCGTGCATTCAAAAGTCATTTCAATACCCCGTATATTGATAGCAGCTTCCTGATACCCGCAAATTATAAACAATATGATTGCAAGAAAACACAAAAGCATTGAAATATTTTTTTTCCTCCCATCTCGTATTTTTTTCCTTCACCATGTCCCTTTAAGGGCTCCGTAGAATGCGTCATTTCCTTTCCGAACATAGAATTTGGCTTCCGGCACATCCCTACTAATAATAAACATTATGTTAACAATATAATATTATATATTAATTGTATAATAATAATTATGCACTTTGAAAGCGTGGTCTAAACCATAGATATGTATTATTATACAATTATATATTAATTGTATAATAATAATTATGCACTTTGAAAGCGTGGTCTAAACCATAGATATGTATACATAGATCCACATTCGACTGCTCCAGTCACGTACGTCGGCGCCCGCCAGCTTGGAACGGTCAAGTTGTCGTCACTCACAGACAGTAAGAATCAATGATGCCACAACGTCACACAACTTCTGGTTGTGAAACCACTGAAATTTAAATTTAAATTCCCAATTCAAAAAATGAAAGTGTGAATGTGTTGGTTTGTGTTTTCATATGTATTAACTCAATATTACAGGTTTTTACTATGGTACGTTTTAATGTTTTTACTTTTACTATGGTATTTTTTATTTTCGTGTTAGCTGATGCCTTCGTCTTGTGTTGTGATAGTTTAGCAAAACCATCTGCTGAAGTCTATATATTGATATAGATATCCATGCATGCGTCTAACTACGGTTGCAAATGCTCAGTTAACTTGCTTTGACTGTTCCAATATGGCAGACGGCTTACGTATAGCGGCCCATAGACACAGAATCTATGTATATATATCTAGCGTACATACGCTGTAAAAAATGTTTTTTTCAAAATTATAAATAAAACAACGATTATTGGAGCGTTTTACATAAAAATAACTTCAAAGTTCTTGCATTATTTGCTGTTCCATTGCAATTATTTGTGATTTTTTTTTGATTATTCATTTCTGTGAATAATTATTATTATTATTTCTTTTCTTTTTTTTTATTAAATCCTACAAGTGTACTAATTGATAACAAGTACTCCACTTATAGCACAGGTTGGACATCAACAACATCAAACGCTGTTCTCACGTCAAACCTGCACCATATTTTATACTTTTATAGTGTTATTTTATTTATTCATTTTTCCTTTCTGGAGCTCGATAGCCGCAACTATTAAAAGATCTATGAGAAGATTCTTCTAAATGTCGTCTTCCTCCAGAAATACGTATTAATGGCATATGGGTTAATAAAGATATGACAGGGAGTAAATAATAACAGTAGATAATTGCCTTGTTGACTGGTTTCACTAATTGTTAGTAACATTGACAGGATCCGCCCGGCTCCTCCTCACACCAATCCCGTCCTCTTCCCGTCCTCAGGATCTTTCTGTTAGCCGCTCTGACTCCACTTCAACCCCTCCCCAAAATTCCCAGCTGCTGCGCTCACCCCATATACAGAAGCGTTCTTTCCCAGCTCACTTCCCATGATTCCCAGTCCGCTCCAGTCAGCCCTCATGCATGCGCACACACTCAGTCCAGTCAGAGCAGAACTAGACATGCTCGGTTTACACCAGACAAGTCTTTGTTATACAACACACTAGGACTGAAATGGAGAAGTTCCACCACAAGAGTTTAGACAGAGGCTTGGAACGATTTTGCACCAAGACGGACAGTCCTGGAAAGACGGATATGTGTAGTGTTCACGTTGACAGCTTCAAACCTTCTCTCTCCCTCATCCGGATTTAATCAGTCTTTTGTGGGCAACGGAAAAAGGATTATTTAGAAACCACTGTGATCATCTCCACCCTGTCACTTTGTACTATGGATCTGGGATTTAATCAGATTCAGACTGCAATAGGCTGTGCATTTCAAGAAAACACAGATGTGACAAAAGTGTGTTTGTACGCATCACTGTACATGAGTGCATACGATTCTGGGTGCGTACTATAGCAATAGTGATAATTATGCTTGGCTTAGATGAATTCAACTTTTTTACGTCCTCTCATTATGTGTCTTCTGTCCCATTAGCCACCAGTTCGGCCCACCTGGAGGACTTGGCCTATTTGGATGAGCAGAGACACGCGCCCCTGCGCACCTCCCTGCGGATGCCCCGTCAGAACTCGTCCTCGGGACGCTCCGGGCAGGACTTGCGAGGTGAGCATCAGCCTGTATACTGTGTCCATTCGCTTAGCTTTGATTTAGATCACCCTGATCCTGTGCATGGATGCCAACTCACTAATATATTTGGTTTGATGTCAAAAAGTGTCCATAGCCCAGCGCTTAGCCTCATTCTCTCATTCTTCTGGCGCCACTGTTCTTCCTCTGTCTCAATGACTTCCACTACGAGTGTTTGTGCTGAAGGCAGGGCTGCGTCCCCATCTACCCTCTGTCTCTGTGGGTTAATGTCTGTGTGTCTACTGAGACGCTGCACTCAAAAAATTTAATGCATAAATGTAGGATTTATGTATTTTAATTGCATATAAAATTTGCATCCATTTGGATTGCACAGTTTTAACATAAACGTAATATGATGCATATTTGTCAGTCATACATAAATGAAACAGGTAAGATTTCTGTAATAGTACTAATAAACTGGAAGTATTTTAAATACACAATAACCTGCTTAAATATTTATCATCAATAAATCCAATTTGTTTCAGTGTCATACATGTTAACTAACTGAATATTTCTTGTTTCACAGTTCTTACTTATTTACGTTTTTACAATGAATGGATTTACGCTGATTCTAATAATTTAGGGTCCAATTCTCACTATTAACTATGACTTTTGCATCAATAAACTCCTAATTACTGCTTATTAGTAGTTAGTAAGGCAGTTGTTAAGTTTAGGTATTGGGTGATTAAGGGATGTAGAATATGATCATGCAGAATAAGGCATTAATATGTGCTTTATAAGTACTAATAAACAGCTAATATTCTAGTAATATGCATGCTAATAATAGTGAGAATTGGACCCGAAACTAAAGTGTTACAGATTCTTTAAATAAAGTCAAATATATGCAATTTAATAAGATAATAATGGTTCAAATAAACTATGACATGATGTTTTTTGAGTGCAGGAATCTTACCCGTTTAATTTATGTATGACTAAAAAAATATGCATCACATTAAGTTTATTAGTTCTTTTATGTTAAAACTGTGTAATCCAAATGGATGGCCATTTTTATATCGTCACTGTGGGGCGATAACCTCATATCTCCAAAAACTCTCCAAAAGCTTTATATCTAGCTGGACGATATATATATATATATATATATATATATATATATATATATATATATTTCTTGAGTAAAGAAAACGCTGCACTGTACAAACTGTATGTTCCACTTCATTCACGATAGAGGATGGTGGAATTACGAGGTTTGACTGACAGTTCAGGATCCAATGAAGTTATGAGGTTAAATCACAAGCTCTTTTTAATACTTTTCATTGGTTAAGCTTTTGCAAACCCCACAGAAAGATGTGAAGGCTGACCAATAGTTGATTTATGAAAATAAATAAAAATATGAAATATGGAGATACAAGGTTTCTGCCCTACAGCAACGATATGCAATTTAAATACATAAATCTTAAATTTAGGGGCTAAATATTTTTTGAGTGCTAAACATGCTCGTGTAAAGAGAGTATAAACTGATTAAACAGACCTCTGTTGATGTGCACTGGGTGAGGAGGACACATCTCAGCACACACGCTTTATCTTCATCAGCTAATGAGAAATCCAGGGCCTTGACGTGACCTCGAATCCTCCGTTTCCCCGGACGCACACACACACACACACACACACGCACGCCTGCTGGTCTGGTGAGCCACTCTCACCTGGTAAATAATTAAAATAGCTCACTGCATCCGGTTGGCGACCAGGAGAGAGAATGCAAAGGTGACTCTCATGATATGATACGGATTATTATTAAACCGAGCCGCGAGGAACCATCGTCCTGACAGCAACTAACGGCTAAAGTTAAACTCAAGCCCAACATCCTAGACATGTTTTAGCCACAAAAATCACACACACACACACACACACACACCACACACACCACACACACGCACACACACACCACACACACACACACACACACACACACACACACACACCACACACAACACACACACACAAATTGTTATATAATTATAATGGAATAAACAAGGCAACAACAAACATTAAAATTCACATTTGATAAATTACTTTAGCTATAAAAAAAAAATTAATGTTGTGTTGCAAAAATAGCCAATAATTATAACTTCTATCACACTCAGATTAAACCATAAAGATTAAATACCGTTCAGAAGTTTAGGGATTTTCTAAAGTTTTTAAAAGATGTCTCTTGTGCTCACCAAGCAAAAACAGTAATATTCAAAAAATAATTACAGTAATAAAAAAATATTCACAGTAAAACTGTAATATTGCTTAATATTATTGCAATTTTAAATGTTTTCTATGTGAATATATTGTAAAATGTAATTTATTCCTGTGATCAAAGCTGAATTTTCAGCATCATTACTCCAGTCTTCAGTGTCACATGATCCTTCAGAAATCAGTATAATATGATGATTTGATGCTCAAGAAACATTTATCATTATTATCAGTGTTAAAAACAGTTGAGGAAACCGTGATATTTTTTTTTTCATGATTATTCAAAGAATAGAAAGTTCAAAAGAGCAGCATTTATTTGAAATAGAAATCTTTCGTAACATTATAAATATATCTAGTGTCAATTTTGATCAATTTAATGTGTCCTTGCCAAATAAAAGTATTAATTTCCTTCAAGACAAAAATCTTTCTGACCCTAAACTTTGAAATAGAAAAATCATGACTGTTTTACTCAGAGAACTGTGGAATATTTGAACGGCGAACAATTAAAAAATGGTGGATTTGATTTTTTTCTCTGGCAGTGAACATTATGCCACAAATGTGGTCGATGGAGTTTAACTTGTATTAAACACGTAACATTCCTTTAAAGTAACATACAGTAACTACACCACTTTACTGTGTGTCACCCCTCTCAATGAAACACTATCTCTCGTCATCATGATTGTCCTTCTGTGTGTGAGAGACGGCTTATTTCACCTCTTAAATGGATTACTAGCTCTCGATGTGAGCTATTTACTGTCATGACTGATCCTTAACCCTCTGATGGTCTTAAATAAAAAAATCACACTTGTGGTCTTCGGGGTCTATTGGACCCCAGACAATAAAATTTAATTTTGTAACAGAACAATATATTTTTTTCTAACAAATATAATTTTTCTCTGTTTATTAATGTTTTTACTCAACATTTGTGCAGTTTTTGGAGGATTTATGATTTATTTTTAATTTCTATAAATAAATAAATAAACATTTATTTAAATAGGATTTTTACAAAAAAACAGCATTTTACGTTAAATTAAATTTATTAAAAACCCAGATTTAAAAATTTCATTCCTGGGGATACCATGGATAATTTTACAAGGTTTAATGTAAGATTTTTGCCCATTTTGTTTGAAAATACAGGTTAAAATTTGTAATAAATCACTTTAACCACTAGATGGCTATAGAGCTCCATAAGGCCTATATGCTATTTTAATTACTGAAAGATTCTAAAGTTTCTAAAGTTGGATTCATATATAAAAATTTTAAAACACAATTATAACAAAAATAAAATACTTTTTGTCAAAGTTTAGCATTTTTTTTGTACTGAAAAAAACAACAGTTTTTCAATAATATTACAGTATGATTATAATCAAACCTGAACAACATGTTACAAACATAAATGTTGGAGTCTTAAGATTTCATCATTTATTTCAACTGAACTACAATAACAAATTAGCAAATAAAGCAGTAAAAAAAAAAGATTGTAAAAAAAAAAAGATTTGCGTTATGTTCTGCGTTGTTTCTGATTTTGATGATGAATTTTGTCTATTTTGAGTCCAATGATAAATAAATATGTATTTATTTATTTATAGATATTTAAAATATATAATAAATCCTCCAAAAACATCACAAATGTTGAGTAAAAACATTAATAAATAAAGTAAATTTATATTTGTAAAAAAAAAAATATTGTTCTGTTACAAAATTAAATTGCATTTTTTGGGGTCCAATGGACCCCGAAGACCACGAGTGTGACTATTTTTGTCACGCCTACATAAAAACAGATAACGTTCCATTTAAATTTTTTTTTTGTAGATCTAGGAAGTGTTGAGAGCCGTAGGAAGTTTCATACCATTTGGAAAAAGAGAACATTTTTATTAATTCAAGCAAAAGTCATTTGGGGTCCAGTGGACCCCACCGTACATCAGAGACGCTTGATTTGAAGTACTTCAGGTGTGTGTATCAGGGGCGGCGTCAGCCGATTTTGCCGGGGCTTCAGCCCCGAATGTATTTTGAAAAGTCGACTGACAATATGAAACCGGACAATAGCCTATGTAAACCCCTGAAATCATAAGTTGCCTTATTTCATTGTGCTTTGGCTTTGCTGCTGTCTCTGACTGATGATTGTTGAAATCTGTCTCTCACACAGAGACGCACCACGTGAGTGATTTCAGCCTATCCTAGAATATCTCCAGGATCTGCGCGCAACAGCAAACAAGCAATAAAAATAAAATAAAAAATAACGCTGTCAGCACCGCCGCACAGTCCTCTGTGTTGTCAGGCTATATGTCAGTAAAACTCAGAAAAACGAACTTTCCTCTCGTGTCAGCCGTGTGCTCGCGGCGCGCATTCTTCAATAATACGCGCAAATGCGGCGGGCCCTGTATCACGCAAACGAAACTACGAGCATGTACCGTCGTGTTCTGTCGTCAGTTAAGTATTCAAAAAATAACCACAAGGGAGATTAAAGCTGCATCAAAACTCTATGTCGGGGCTTTGGTATTCATTTGTAGGCTACATACATGTTACACATTTTGGCTCATTTTTCATTATTAATATTCTAACATTTTATCAATATTGCAAACAAAGTCATCAAAACTTACTTGTGTCATAATTTTTTTTATTTTGTGACCAAAAATGTGAAAAATACACCTAGCCTAAATGACCTTTGTCTAGTTCTGTAATATTATTTCCTTTGTATAATGAGCTTGTCTTTGTTTTAAATTATTTTGTATTTTTATTGTTGACTGCTGCGCAGTCATGTGATTTAGTCAGCTTGATTAACATTATACAATGTATTCCTATTTAACACAGATGTTCTTTGCTAATTACAGAAACTATAAGCACAATTCATAAGTATAAATACATATATTTATAAAATGTATAAGTAGCCTATATATATTTGTATTGTCCTCGAATTGTATGGTCCTTTTCACCGTTTGTATCGCTTCGCTTGTCTGTGTTTGCCCAACTTGCATCATTAAGCCAGTAGGTGGCGACAAGTGACTGTCTTTATGAGTGAACAATTGAACTTTAATTGAACTAATTAGTGCCAAAAACATTGATTAACTTAAGAAAGAAACAAGTTGCTGAAACCAATCTTTAATGCTAATATATAAATTGCTCATTTGCCTCTGGACACAAAAAGATTGCACTGGTGTTTGATTGAAATGTGACATCTATGCAAAATAATCATTGAAAGATTTTATGTGATTGTGTATTGTCAACAATAACCAGAAACATTCTGCATTTCCATTCATTTCAACATTTATCCTCATTCTCATATATAAGAATCTGTTATCTGCTTGACCAATAATTGATGCTACTGCCCACTGACATGCTTTTGCATTTTATTGTTATCCAATTTTTTTGACCTTCAAACACCTTAAAATGCACACATGTAGGTCTAAGAAATACAAATTTTCTCGGGGGAGTATGCCCCCGAACTACCTCACATTTGAATGTGCGTTAATGTGTGGTAATGTGGGCTGGTGTGGTTACAGTGCCAGGGATGGATTTTTTTAACCAGTCTGCCCCTGCGTATAGGCCAGAAATATACATTATTCTCTCTATCGAATCATGTTATCTTATTACCCACCCCAGCCCCTGATGTTTCGGGTTCAGCCCCTGATGTTTTTAAAAGCTAGAAACGCCCCTGGTGTGTACTCAACTGTTTCTACCAGTGTTACAGTAATGGTATCAAAAACCACTATAATGTTGATTATCATATTCTTTTACCATGGTACATGTACCCCAAAGTGTACTTGACTTAATATTTCATACTTGCTGAAATGAATTAAAGGAAGCACATTTGTGGTTTGGTGTTGATGAAGAAGTTCTTGTGAAAGTTCAGGCAATCAGTTACTTGCCTTTCAGCAAATCAGACATGACCACTAGACTAATTAATTAGGTCAATTTTAATTGATCAGGCATAAATATGTCTTACCTCAAATAAACTGAAAATATAATTTGTGTCCCCTTATTGACGCACTGTGAGAGATCCGAG